>CAUYRH010021485.1:0-45267 GCA_963574655.1 Perodicticus potto | reverse complement strand
TGAAGGTTATGTCGAACAGTTGGATGAAAATATTTCAGATTATATATGAAGCCAGCACATTGTACCCCATGATTGCACTAATGATTTAATAAAAAAAGGGTTACTTATAATTATGTCATAAAACATTGTATAAATGGCTATTTGAGCAGTTATCACAAAAAAAATTTATGTGTTAATTTCTTTTTTTTTTTTTGAGACAGAGTCTCAAGCTGTTGCCCTGGGTAGAGTGCTATGGCGTCATAGCTCACAGCAACTTCCCACTAAGGCTCAAGTGATCCTCTTGCCTCAGTTTTTCTATTTTTTTATTTTTATTTTTTAGTAGAGAAGGGGTTTTGCTTTTGTCCAGGCTGGTCTCCAACTGGTAAACTCAAGCAATCCTCCCAACTGGGCCTCCCAGAGTGCTAAGATTATAGGCATGAATCATTGCACCGGCCTATAGATGTGTTAATTTTTAAAATTTTACCCAGTAGAATGTAAGCACTTTGACCATAGGACTCTGTTGTATAAATTCCCATCTCTCTCTCTTTTTTTTTGTCAGGGACTGATTTGGCACCTCTTATATACCAGCTACTTCCTAAATAGTAAATGAGGGTGTTTTAAAATTTGTAGTGATTTGCCAAAAATCCTTTACTAACAAAATGATAAGGGTTATCACTGTGGTTCCTCTGTGTAGCGTGTGGGATCTCAGATATGGACAGGTTTTAAAAATCAGAAGGCATTGCACACATGTTGGGTATTTTCTGTTGACCAGATTGCTTCATTCATGGAGAGGCAGTGGAGGTTAGTACTTAGGTGTATGGAACTAAACAACTATGATCGCCTAGGGTGGGGGAGGGGGAATCGGGGCTGCATCACTTACTAACTAGGTAACCCCAGGCAAGATACCTAAAAATATCTATGGCTCTGTTTCTGTAATTATAAAACACAATTAATTTCCTTGAAAGTTGCTGGTGTGGGTGCAGGAAAAAAAAAAAAAAAAAAACGAAAACGTAATGTTTAAAGTACAATGCTATCTCATAGGGTTATCATAAATAAATAATGAGTGTGTGTCATGAAGAAAATTAGAGCAGGAAGGGGATGGGAAGCAAGGGACTGGTACTTTAAAAACAGTGGTCTGAGAAAGGCTTTCTTGAAAATCATAAGTGTAGCTGGGGAAAGATTGTTTTAGTTAAGGGAACAGCTCAAGTCCCAGGCAGGAACACAGTGGAGCGTCTGGGGACTGACTGTGGCCAGTGTGGCTGGGGCAGAGTTAGGAAGCGAGGGCGTAGTGAGGAGGAGAGGCTGTGTTCGGAAGGGCATGGAAACCTTTCCTTTTACCCAGGCTGGCTGCTTTAAAATAGAGCAGTGGGTGGAGAGAGGGTAAATAATGGGATCACACTTAAGGTGCATATCAGAAGGGTACAGGTGAAACTTACTGAATGCAGAATACAAATGTTTTCATACAATAACCAAGAAAAGCCCATGAAGGTTATGTCGAACAGTTGTATGGAAATATTTCAGATTGTATATGAAGCCAGCACATTGTACCCCATGATTGCACTAATGTACACAGCTATGATTTAATAAAAAAGAAAGAAAGAAATAAAAAAAAGAAAGAAAAATACACAGAATGTTAAGGTAATTAAAAAAAATAAAATAGAGCAGTGATGTGGTCTCTTAGGTTTAAAAGGCTCACAACAGATTCAAGGGCCAGTGGATACTAAAGCAGGAAGTTGAGCTAGGTTGTCACAATAACCCAAACTCTGGAGCTAATTGTTTTCTACTAACGTCAAACAAAAATGCCTAATGAGCAAATGTTGTATGTGTATCCATTAGTGTTTATTAACATTTTTTCACTCTTTTCTCACTTGATATGATATATCAGAATCTAGTTTAGTTATTAAAATCCTCATTCATTTTATTTCTGTTCTTATTGTTTAAGACTTTTGTTTAGAGTCTTACTTTGCTTTGTCTCCAATGTCTTACTGGTATTTTCTGCATGAAATTTAAACAGGAAACTGAATACTGTTAGCAGCTGCCCATGATCACATCACCTCACTCTCTTTGTACTGAACTCTGCATCCCATTCTATTCTAAAATGAGGAGAAGTCATCGGCTACCAAGAATGCTATGAATGGCTTATGGTGCCATTATTTTACTGCTAATTTATGTTGGAATAATTATACATTTTTCACATTAGTTATATCTGTTCCATTTTGAGTTTTCCTTTAACTGGGTAACGGGTTTCTTCTATAATAAAGCTACCACCATAAGGATCTTCTACTCCTCCTACTCTGCGGTCATCTGTTTCAGCCTCTATCTCCACTTCCCTCCATCCCTACATGTAACCACGGGTCACTATTTGAATTTTTCCTCGGTGTATTTTCTTAAGTTTTCTGCATTAACACATTATCATTCTTTATTGTCATATTTTACTATTTTCTTACCTAATAGTAACTTCACAGATGTTAATCATTAAGATAATTTTTGAAAAGATCTAACTAATGACAGATTTTGTTTCCTCTTCAGGTCACGTTTTTCAGTATCAACAAATTTTGGATGATACTCTGTTAGACATTGACCTTTCAACCGGTCAGTGACTAACAACTCTTAATGTACCAAAGCAAAACAAAAGGGAAAGGTCTCAGTACAAGTCCTGGCTGGAGAGGGGGAAAGATCTGGAGAGGAGGGAGGTGTATGGGAGTATTCCCCTATGGCTCAGGAACCTTTCCCAGACAAAAGAAAGTGACTCCACTTCCAGTTTCTACCCATTAGTTTTTCAAAGAAAAATGACCCCCCTTTTCAGGCTCAAGAACCATTTTGGGAGTCATGGGCACTCCAAATTCCCCACTAGCTTGAGTTCCATAGTTCCAAATATTCCAATGAGCCCACAATTTGATGTGGCAGTGTGTCAATTTCAGGGCAAAAAGAACTATTTCTGGAAAGAATGATGTGAGAGTGTAGGGGATTCCATTTGTGAGTATAGAGAAATTGTGTTTGCATATTTGCATACTCATGTGCAGTGACTTTCAAATATTCCCCAAGTAAGCACAGGACTAAAGACACACTTGGGGGCATCCCCTTCAGCAGGTGCATACCAATTGGGGGGGTTCAGAGATAAGCATCTCTAGAGTATTCCATTTTTCCTTAAAAAACTACTGGGTAGAAACTGCAGTGGAGTTGAGTTACTTTCTTTCATTTGGGCAAAGTTCCTGAGCCGAAGGAGAATTTCACTCCCTTACACCTCCCTGTTCTCCAGATCTTTTCCACTATCCACCAAGGACGGAGACCTTTCGCTTTTATTTTTTGTTTACTCTCTTTATGCTCCAGTCAAATATCTCAAGGAGAAACTTACTTGACTTTTACTTCAACTGCAAGGTTACAATGATTTTTGGTGTACCAGGGTCCAAGTACGAACATGGTGGGCTTACTTAATAGCCATGATGGTTGCATCCCACATTATCGCAATTGGTTCATTGCTAATTTGGACTGTGCTTACCTCACTGCTTATCTGGACTGTGAAGTCTAGTTCTATTCTGAGAAATGTTTATTTTCCCACCCCTGTGTGTATACAGTTATGCTAAAATGTTTCATTGCCGTGTTTTAAATCCATGCTGCGGAAGAGAGACAAAAAAGGAGAAAGTGTTGTATAGTTATTGGTATAAAGCTTCCAAAAAAACCTAACATAAAGGCAAAAATTAAAGAAAAATAAACGTCATCATGAATTAACCCAATTTCATGAACTAAGTTTGAGAATTCATAGATGATTAATTTTGGCTAAATAGATGTACAAAAGCCAGGTAGGGTTGGCTTAAATGTCTAAGCAAAATCCAAGTGGGATGCCCAGAAAGCTTAGCTCACTTCTTCATCACCTATGACCACAGACAGCCGCACCTCGATTAGTCGCACAGAATGGGATTGGTTCAGATGCCCACAATCCTGAGTAGCAATTACAGCAATTGCGGTGAAGAAAAACACCATCAGGGAATCATCTCCTTGATTATACAAAGATTCAGGTAGAAAGTCCAAGTAGAAACATGATGTTTGGGAAGGGAAGTGAAAGATAAGAATAGAAGAATGAGCCAGCTGACTGAACCTCTCACTCAGGGTGGTCAAATTTTACTCCCTTCATCTTTATTTCCAAATAGTTACATTTGTTCACTTGCTTTTATTGCATGCTTACTTGAGAAAGCCCCATGCTTTGGAAACAACATATCCTTCCTCTGTAATTCAAAACAAGTGTTTAAAAGTTAGGAATTTGGGCGGTGCCTATGGCTCAGTGGGTATGGCGTCAGAGGGTGGCGGGTTCAAACCCGCCCCGGTGGGTCAAAACTGTAACAAAAAAGTAGCTGCACTTTGTGGCGGGCACCTGTAGCCCCAGCTACTTGGGAGGCTGAGGCAAGAGAATTGCCTAAGGCCAGGAGCTGGAGGTTGCTGTGAGCTGTGATGCCACAGCACTCTACCGAGGGCAATAAAGTAAGACTCTGTCTCTACAAAAAAAAAAAAAAAAAAAAAAAAAAAAAGAGTTAGACGTTAGGAATTTGACAAAGGTGCTTTAATTGCAAATGGTATTGTAGGTTCCAAGATATCTGAGAAAAAGCTACAAAAGTACTTGAGTTGAAAGGTTGGGGAAATTGAAATGGGTTTGATTAGCCTTGGTTACATTCACGCTCACAGCACAGATCGGATATGTCAATGGAGAGTTGAGGTCTAAAGCTATTCGTGACTCTCTTCAGTAAAGAATGCAGCAGTGAACTCTCAATAAGGTGATTGGGTGACATTAGGCAAACATTTTTCATTAAAATATTTGATACTAGTGTGTGTGTGTGGGTGGGGTGTGGGAGGTGGTGGTGGTGGTTGAATTTGCTAAAACCTAAATGAAGCAAATATAGAAACAAAACCAAACCCCCTACAATAACTCCATATGCTGGCACTTCTCTGTGAGCAACAAGGAACATTTTCCCTGAACCAAAAAAGTCAGAAATTTTTACTTTACACCAGGGAATTTCATCTTTTCTATCATCCAGAATTACCGAAGTGGGACCTTGAAGGAATTAGAAAACATTTACAAATATATCTCCTCTGCCGAGACTTCTTTGCTTCACTCTGGAGGCACATCTCCAACTTCCCTGGGACTCCTTCCGCTGGGCGTCTTGCAAATACTTCAGACTCTGTCAAAATGGAATCTCTTTTTTACATTGTGCATTATTTTTATTTTAATGTTTTCAAAAATTGTTTATATTAATTATTGCATACATATTACCATATATTTATAAGGTGTGAATAACAATATTAAACGAAATGCTGATGTATCCTTCACCTGATCTATTCAAGAAGAACATTACCATTGCCCTATAAATCTCCCCTCTTCTCTCCATACCAAGCTCTTCTCTCTCACTCAGGGCTTAACTTTATACATTCCATATTCCTTTTCCATCTTTATATGGATGGAACTATACCATATATTCTTTTCAAAGAGGGAGTAGAACTTATTCTTTTTTGCAATTATCAGGATTGATACAGATTGGTCCTGATAATTTTTATAATTATCAGGATTGATGCAGTATGACACTGTAGTTATGCTTATGCCACAATTTATGTCATTGGTCAACTATTAAAGGATATGTTTTTTCCTTTAAAGAAACAGTGCTGCTATTAGCATTTGTGTTAGTTTCTTTACACACAAGGGCACGTTTTTCCTAGCTCTTATGGTTTTGAATTTATGTTTAACACTAGAATTGCTGAGTCCTGGGGGATGCACATTTCACATTTTCTTAGATAACGCTGAATGTTCTCCAGTTTCTTTCATCACCTTGCATCCCTTCCAGTGGTGTATAATTGTCCCGGTTGTTCCTATTTCTTACTGAGACTTGATGTTCTTAACCTTCAAATTACCGCCAATGTCTTTTGTGGGAAGATATCTTTTAATTTTGTTTTAATTTGTACTTTTCTTTGACTCCTGACATGGAGATGTTTTCACATGTTTATAAAAAATATACATTTTTTAATTTTCTATAAACATGGTTTCAAGCATTTTATCCACTGTCTTAGTCTATCTCTCATCCATTGTCTTCTCTTTCTCTAACCCTATTTTAGTTGTTTCTAACAAGAATGTTACTCCTGCCGTATAACCAGAAACCAGCCATAATCATCTGTCTGTTATCTTCCATCTGTTGGTATAGCCTCATTTTAGTTATTTTTAACAAGAATATTAGACTTCCGATAGAAACCAGAACTCTGTTTTAATTCTTTTTATTGCCTTCATTTTACTTTTATTTTGCCTATTTTTTTCTAACTCTTGAAAATAATGCCTTTCAAGATTTTCATCTCGTCTACCTTACATGTTAAACCTGTAATTTCTTCACCACGTACCACTATCGTAGTGTTTTGAAAACTTAATGTTTTCATTACTGTTCACTTGCATTATAATCTCTGTTACAATTTATTCTTAATTGCTCTGTTATTTAGAAAGGCATGTTAAAAAATCTCAAAATATAGTTTTCATTTGTTATATGTTTGTTATTATTTCTGTCTCGGTTGCATTTGGCTGGAGTGTGGTCTGTGTCCCTGGACACTTTGATTCTCATTGATGTTTGGTACATTTTCTTCCATTTCCTTATTTCTAATGTTTAATGTTTTTATACCTCCACATTTAAAAATATTTACATATGTTTTATTTTACATATAGCTGTGTATTTCCTCTAACCACTAATCTCTTTTAATTAGTGAATTTTATCTATTAACATTCACTTGGTTATTTACGTATGAATTTATTTCTATCATTTTTTTAGTTTTCATTTCACTTATTTCTTTAAGTTTTTCTTTTGTCTTTTCATTTCTTTGGGTTAAATTTTTTTTCATGTTAATAATCACCCTTAAAATTTAACTCTAAACTTAAAGTATCACTATTCTTCATTTGAAAAACATTAAATTTTCAGAAATCGTAAATTTTGAGCATCTCCCATTGATCATACATGTATTGTCGTCCAACATTTTATCTCTATGTTGTTCTCAATCCTCCAGTTAGAGCTTGTTATTATTGTCTGATCAGTCAGTGCCAGATTTTCTTTCTCTACAGATCCATTAATTCTTTATCTAAACTTGGCCTATGCCTACGATTTGTACTAAGGAAGAAAAAAGAAAGGGGATAATTTTTGTTTTGGATTCTATCTATATTGAAGTGGTAAATTGTTTGAACAAATCATTCTAAATCACTCAAGTTGTAGCTCTAACATAATAATACATAGAACATTGCATCCGATGTGAAACAGCTCAAGTATTTCAAACCTCAGGATTATATTTACTTTATTAACTCATCTTTAAACTTCAAACCCACAGAGTAATCTTCACTAACTTAGCTCTGATTGAAATAGTGAACTGGAAATAACTCACTGTGAGCTAAACTTTTTCTTAACTCACATCTTCTAACAGGATACTATATTTCAAATCATTAAAAAAGCAGAAATTGCCTTGCACAAGTAGGTAAACCATGAATGTTCAGTTTGATCATTCAAAGAGATAAGTGTGAAAAGATTATGATTATACCTGTAACTAAAGAGGGACCTGTGTTATAAAAACACATTTAGAGAATGGTGCTAAAACTAAGACTGAAAATTTTCAAAGGCAGCATTTTGAGGACATTTAAATTCAATCCATACTCTTCTTGCTTGCTATACAGAATGCAAATACTTTTAGGAAGATCAAATGTAGTTTTTCTACAACAAGGTTTACTTTAACCATGAATTATTTCTTATGCTAAGACTTATTGG
Source organism: Perodicticus potto (assembly GCA_963574655.1). NCBI lineage: Eukaryota > Metazoa > Chordata > Mammalia > Primates > Lorisidae > Perodicticus > Perodicticus potto. The sequence goes on along the minus strand of CAUYRH010021485.1, from coordinate 37,519 downwards.
AAAAAGAAAAGATCTATAAAGTTATGAATGCTTAAATGGAACAAGAAATAAATGTCATAACAGGAGATGTCAAATGTGATGAGATAAATGCAACTTAAATAAAAATTAAAACGTGAAAATATTTTTCTCTAAGACTTATCCCTCTTTAAACATTTTTCATCATAAATAACGTGAACAGTTCTTATTGGTTGCTGTAATAAAACTTAACTGCAAGATATTTTTTACATCATTTGTTTACTAAGAGTCTTTGATAGGACATTATACCAGGAGTTTTCAGAACAACCTTAATGCAAAACGTTTCCATCTAGCTCTTTCATGCAGGGCACGGGATTTCCATCCAAATCCTTATGGAAAAGTCACCTGGGCAGTCAGGCCATAGCCCTGTTTGGCTCCAATTAAATAAACTTTTCTCTTTATAAACATGCTGTTGATGAAGCATATTGAATTGGCAGGAATTTACTTAACAATATATGAAAGCAAATGAGCTAGCCTTATGCATGATGTCTGGGGCAGGTGAAGGCACGTCAAAGTAACTTAAGGGTGGAATAATAAGCCCTTGTGTAGAATTGGAGTGGGAGTTTGGAAAACAGGTAGTGTTTGAGATAGTACGTGTGTTGATTTTCTTAAAAAATAGCAGTTCATGGTCAAAGCAGTTTGATTTAGTAATTGTTCTTGTCCCTTCCTCACTTTAATTAAAAAGGGAAATACTGATGTATAAGATTTCCAAACTGGTGGCCGGAGCACTGTAAGTGGGCTTGCTAGAATTGCTAGAAGGTTTAGGATTTTTTAAAGCTTTTGTTGGGAGAAGAAGGTTTTTAGATTAAAAGTAGAACAGCACAAGAAGATACTCTAAATAAAGTACTATCAGGTCCTGGGATAGACAAAAAGATGAAAGAACAAGTTGTTATATAGTGAAAAATTTAGGTGCAGGAATAAATTAATGTTGAAGATGACATACGTAGTGAAAGGATAAGATTTTCTAAAAGTAAAATAGGGGAAACTGCTCAGCACTTAACATTTTGTTCTTTTCTTCATTTGAAAGTATATTGCTCATGTTACTGGGTTATTCCTGGATAAGAATATCCAAATTCTGGGAAATAGTTGGCATAGTGGAGTATGTTTACTCATTGTATCTGCTTTATGGAATGTTTCCTAATATTTTTCCCCGAGAAAATCTTCATAGTATTTTAATATTTATGATGGACCTGAGATGTAGACTTATCTGGATGTCTATGTTTTTCCATTTTCCCCTGAGGCTAATGTGATGAAACAGCATAAAAAATAGCTTCTCTCTCCCTTGACTATAGACCAATGTGGCAATTCCTTAGTAATAACTCAAAACACATTCCACCAATAGTGAGTTTTCCATATAAGACCTGGCGAATACGTGTCCATTTATGTTCTCAGCTACTGTCCTTCTCCATGGGAGTGAAAAGATACAGACTTCCACCATATTTGAAGTCATCATGATGCTATTACTGAATACTCAAAGATGGTTTCTTATGTTGTTAAGAAGTGTGATATGTTTTAAACATAACTTTTAATTGAAGCTACATTTTGGGAATTTGTGATTTGTTAGCAAATCCCATTATCATCTTACTGTGTATTATTATTTAGTGTTTTTTCCTTCATATTTACAAGTAAGGTCCCCAATCCAGAAGACTTGTTTGACTAATCAATTGTTTGCAGTGATGGCAAGAGTGAGTAGTCTTCACCGTGATTATCAAGAGATACTTAATGGCAGAGAGCCATTTCTCTTCTTCTTGGTAACCATACACTTGGGCACTAGATCCATGGGTCAAAGTATGAGTTGTCTGTGAGTTTATTTTTATATTGAAATGGAAACTAATTAAGTACCTAACAAATTACACTATGCGATTAGAATATACTACAGCCTCCAAAATGTTTTGGTAATGAAGGACCCAGTAAGTAATTGATGTACTAATTACAAACTATTTAATCAATTCCTATAAAGCATATTTTTATCTCTCAATTTTAAAAATATCTCATACTTGAAATAAAATAGGATATATATTATGAACTCTTTTAAACTATTCAAATGGAACTTTCAAACAGGGAAATGCATGCATCATTAATTAATCACTTCATCATATCATATTATTTTCTTTATAACACTTTTCAAAATTTATGGTTATTTTGCTTAATTCTTTGTCTTATGTATATTTTCTTCTTAAAATATAAGTTCCAGCAGAGAAAAGAGTCCACCTATCTTATTTGCCTCTGTGTCTACAGTGTGTAGGATGACATGCGGTTCATCATTAGTAATAAAAATATTTATCTTAAGTGAAACAGTTAACAGAGGCCTTATTTTTATCGATAACATAGTAGAATTGTTATGAATAAAGCTTATTTCCTGCTGTTAGCAAAAGTATATTTAAAATTTTACCATTTCTAGTCATAGAACTAGATCTCTTGATCCCATTAAATTCTTGCAATTACCCAACATTTTCTAAAATTAGCACTATCTTAAATAAGAAAAACCCAAGGCTCAGACTCATAGCTAAACTTGGCTAATGTCACAGTAGAGTCAGAATTTGAATTTAAGTCCATAAATCAGCAACCCTGTGTTCTTTCCATTAAATTAAAAAATGATATACTTCATTACAATCAAATTTAGGTTTTTCAAAGACCCAAAGTATCTAATTTTAATTTAGCATACATATTTTTTTTACTTTGAAAGGTTGTTTGCAAAATAAAAAAAAAATTTATGCTGAATTAAAAGTAGAGTATGAGCATATTCTTATTTTTACAAGGTTGCTTGCAAAATAAAAAAAAAGTACTCTGAATTAAAATTGGAGTATGAAGATATTCTTACTTGATTTCAGAATAGATGTGTTGAATTCTAGGATCTCTTATGTGATATTTGGCTAAGAATCTCATGTTGAAGTATAGCCTAAGTGTGTATCTTTCAGTAAACTATGCCAGACCACAAGCACAAATTGGATGTTTAATAATACATTTGTCAATTATGAAAATAGGAAAAATATGACATTTTCTTCCTCTATATATCCCCATTCATGACCCCAAAACATTATGAAGAATTATTCCCTTGAGATATAAGTGGAGTAATAAAATGAAATGTTTTCCTTTTTGTTTTCTATGGAAACTTAACCTTCTGTTTTCTATGTGTACACAGAGGAATAAAAGTCACATTGCCAGAATTATTTCAAAGATTTATATTATACTTCATACTTCAAATGAAAGTATCTCCCCGTAGGCCAGTTTGTATGAGTTTTTCCAGTAAACATAAGGAAAAGAAAAGTACACCTAAGGTCAAATTACCTTCCTGAAGATTTATGTTAAAAAAAAAAAAGCAGCTCTTTTTCTATAAATTCTATGAAAATATCAGTGGGCCTTTTTAATAAATGAATAAAATGATCTTAAATTTTATATAGAATAATAAAGTCATCGATAGCCAGAAGCTTTTTAAAAATGAAGAATAAGATGTACCTTACTTTACAGATCCAGAGATTATTAAGCTACAAATCAATGGTAACACAAGGGAATAAACATATACATCAGTGGAATGAAATAGTCAACCCAGAAATAGATCCAAGCATAAATGAGATTTTGAGTGTGACAACAGTAGACTTTCTACTGAGTAGGATGGTGCAAGAACAAATAATGTGCCAAAGTAGCTGCCACATGAAAAATGGTGTAACATTCTGCTCTTTATTGGCCAAAAGCATCTTCCAGATCAATTGAATTTTTAAGAAACAGACTATGAATATCTTGGAAAAATATCTGAGAGGCTAGATATACATGTCAAAGTTAGTGAGTTTTTCTTAACTAACACTGGAAATTCAGAAGCTATTAAAATGTATGGGAATGGCTAATGGTATTTTTAATAAACACTTGAAAGATGAAACGTCAAACTCAATAGGTAAATGGTTGATTTGAAAAGACGCGCAAATTAGGTGACAGCCAAAGGATTAATATTTATGTAACATGATTTTAAGAATTCTCAAGAAAACATGCACTCCAATCAAAATGTCAAAGAATATGAAGAGGAAGTTCACAGAAGAGTAAATCAAAATGGTGAACAAACATGGAAAATATGGTTAACCCCATACTAATTAGGAACATGCAAATTAAATTAATAAGACCTTCCTGAATGCTTACTAGACTAGAAAATTCTTTAAAGCTCTAATAGCCATTGCTTTCAACAGTACGGAAAAAGGTCAAATGAGAAAGTTGCCAGCATTCGGGAAAGCAATTTGGCAATATAGATTACAATGAACAATATATATTACCCTTTGGCCAAGAAGTCTTACTTCTGGGCATTTATCCTAAAGAAATAGAAACATCAATTCTTCGTACCCTCAATGAATCCCAAACAATGAAATAAAGATAAAAAAGAAATGGAAACATGAATCCAATGAATCCAATGAATCCCAAACAATAAAATAAAGATAAAAAAGAAATGGAAACATCAAAGCATAAGAATATTTGTATTTAAGGATGGATACTTCGACATTGTGCGTGGCAAAATCGAGAAAATAAAAGCCAACTCCCAGAAGAAAGCAAGAAGCGAAAAGTTTTGCACAGAAAAACAACAAATATGTCTGTCTATACAGTATAATTGTACCTGTATTTATGTATTTAAGCAGATATGCATACAAGCAAAGTTATATACAATGAGGACATATACATATGTTTATCTGAAAACAGAAATGAGTAGAAAGAAAAAGGAAAATCTACATGGTATCAATATATATTGTCTTGAAAGGCCTAGGACAAGTCTCAGGAAAGGGGGAGATGAAGAGGAGGGGAGAGGGAAAAACAAAACAATTTATTTTCCTTTTGTAATTTAAAAATTGAGAATACTTCAGTCTATTTGATGTGGTCCAATTTAAGTAAAATTACATATATAAAAAGGAGTTACCTTCAGAGTCCACAAAATAAAACAAGACAACCCCTTCCCCCAATCTCAGGTAAATATTTTAGCTATTTAATATAATATAATATAATAGCTATTTTTTATAGCTCTCTCTCTCTATATATATATATAATATAAGAGCTATTTTTTATAGCTATTCCTTGTAACCTGGGAATATGAATTATGTTGAATAACATCGCCTACTCAAAACCTTCTTCTTAAGAATTAGACTGGTTATTCACCATATTCTCAAACATATTTGAGACATTTAGTTGTATTGGTTAGCAAAAAAATAAATAATTCCGATTTATGATGCTCTGTGTCTTTATTTCCTGGCAATTTCACAGAGAGGATATGTCTCCTAATGTCCTTCCTGATTGCCCCACGTAGATAGGGTACTTTATAAAGTTTTTCCTGCAGACATCATGGGTTAGTCATTGTTTCTGATTAAATAAAAAATCTATGAAAATTCTTCATAGAGTGTTAAATCCCAGACTTCTCTAGCCAACATTGAAAACATGGTGGACAGCAGTCCACACGGCGTGGTTCACATCTGTAATCTTAGTATGCTGGGAGCCTGGGGCAGGTGTGAGCTGATGAGCTTGAGACCAGCCTGATCAAGAGTGAGACTCCATCTCTACTAAAATAAGTAAATAAATAAAAAAACTAGAAAAACCTAGCCAGGCATTGTGGTGGGCACCTGTAGTCCCAGCTACTTGGGAGGCTGAGGCAGGAGGATTGTTTGCGCCCAAGCATTGGAGGTTGCAGTGAGCTATGATGAGGCCGTGGTCCTCTACCCAGGGAAACAGAGTGAGACTCTGTCTCCAAACAAACAAACAAAAACATGGTAGACAATTTACCTGTAGCATTTTCAATGGAGTATTAGGCTATTTTTTACCATCATCATACACATGTAAGCTGATTTTAATGTATGATGCTCTGTGTCTTTATTTCCTGGCAATTTCACAGAGAGGATGTATCTCCTAATGTCCTTCCTGATTGCCCCACGTAGATAGGGTACTTTATAGCTTTTCCTGCAGACATCATGGGTTAGTCATTGTTTATGATTAAATAAAAAATCTGTGAAAACTCTTCATAGAGTGTTAAATCTGATTAATAACACAATATTAGTAGATTGTTTTTCATGGTCATTGGAGAGGCTTAATTTTCACAAAAGACAGGCGACCATTTCGGACTAATACTTTAGCCAATCAGAATTTAGATCTCAAGCATATCTTCATCTCCTAAGTGTAAATCCTAGAACCTACACCCTGCAAGTGGTACATGTCATTCATAGAAAACCTCCTTAGGCCTCAGGCTTCCCCTTACCGCACATTTGTATGTGTTTAACACATAATTTTCCCCATTTCTTTATTTGATTTTTAAACCCACAGAAAACCATAATGGCCAATTAAAAGGAAGGACGGGGATGCAATAGACAGCAGCACGGATAAGCTTTTAATAAATAATCCTGTTGTTATTAAGGCTATCCTAAGCAGAAATAAAGAAGCTACATGTTGGACCATGAGACAGAATGGATAAAAGTAGAAACATTTTTTTCCTAAGCCCTTTAAGAAAGAATCAGTGGGTAGTAAAAGTGGTGACATGAGAATCTTCATGAAAAGACCATAGAGGCCTTTCTATAAACCGGTAAGATAAAGGACAACAACTCAATGGAAAAATGAAGAAGAGGAACAAGGGAACTAAGAGGAAGAATATATGGCTAATAAAAATATGAAAATATCGTCAACTCTATTGTTTAATCAGGGAAATGAAAATCAAAACTACTGGGAGATAATATGTCACATAAACCTATTGGGCATGAATTTAAAAGTTTAACATGTTGGCAAGGTATGAAGAAATCAAAACATCTACATACATTACTGGCAGAAGTCTCTATTGGCATAAACATGTAAAACAATATGGCATTATAGAAAAAATTTAAAATTGCTACTTGCCCATGATCCAACAATTCTCCATAGACTGTAGAGCAGCTGTTCTCAAAGTTGGTCCGTGGACCAGCATTATCAGCATCAGTTGGGAACTTGTTAGATGTGCAAAATCTTGGGCCCCATCCCAGACCAACTGAATCAGAAACACTAATGTTGAGGCTTAACAGTCATGTTAGCTTCCCAGGTAATCCTGGAACATCTAAAATGTATGAACCATTTAATTCTGCTACCTCTTAAATGTGTGAAGCATTTAATCCTGGTACATCTAAAATGTGTGAACCACTACACTAGAGAAAAACTTGCACACATGCGCCATTAGATGTGCAAAAATGTTTTCAGTGTCTCTTTTACAGTGGCAAGATGCTGAAAACATTCCATTCTCTATTATTAATAAATGGAATCAAAGAATGGATATTCTTACAATGGAATACTGTACAACAGTGAAATGAACTATAGCTAATCCAATATGCATAAATCTCAGATATGTAACAGCCAAAACAAAACAAAACAAAACAAAAAAAGCAGAAGATTTCCAAGTAAAAATAATTATATGTGTTAATGAAAATTAAAGAATCCCTTATTGAAGGAAATAAACATTTGTGGCATATGTGGTAAAATTACATTAAAGAATAAGAGAATGGCAAACTAAAGACACAAGAAAGTATATATAAGGGAGCAAAAAATGTGTAGGATCAGGAAACACTCTTCCAAATGATGGTAAAATGTCACTTCCTAAATTAGGAAAGAAGTGGGCATTCATTATAGTATTGAGCTGTGCATCTCACACACATCTAAGTATTTTTTTATTTGCTTAATATCTGGTAACAACAATAATAAATACAATATTATTAACACAAATAAAGCAAATGAGCAAAAGCAGACCGTGTAGAAAAAACAGTGGGCTACTCTCCCTATAGGACCTATATTATCAGAAAACATATTATAAACCCCCTCAAGAATAAAACATTACTTGTATTCACGTGTCTTCACCTTTTCTTCTCACTTTCCCCCTTCCTTCATGCACAGGTTCAGTTACAAAAACTAATAGTTATTTTTAGGTGTAAAACCAAACTAATTTTAAAAATACAAATCCGATAGGAACGTGCACAATTAAGAAAAATAAGCTTAGAATTGCAGAAAACAGATCTTAAAATTTCTAAAAGTTCAAGTAGTCTGATTCCTTTAAAAACAGTAAGCTCCAATGAGTGACTGAAAATTACAGGGGCATGTTCCGAGAGTTTCAATGAGGCAAGGGAGAGCTGTAATCCCTGCAATGAAGGACAAGTGACAGAGGACATTACATGGACAGTGTGCTCTGTACTTGAGTAATGACACAGAACTCCTGCCTTCTTGCCATAGACTCTGAATTGCTATTTAGACAGGAAATAGAATTAAAGTGCATGCTGGCCATCTACATTGCACACGTAAACTCTTTTCAATTTAAGATGTCTAATTATTACAATAAAATATTATTCTGTAGTATAAACAGGAAATTTCTTTTCTTCCTTAATTACATTTAAGCACTTACAGAGGGCAAATTTCAATTATAAAAAGTTTAACCATTTGGGTCTCATTTGGAAGTATGCTATCATTTGAGTAGTATTTTATCTTGTCAACTAACCAAATGAAGACAGGTGTGCATGTACTAAATGGAGACAGACAAATTCTATTTGTAGTATTTCAAAGAGTGCTTTTCAGATGCGAGTTATCTTGCTCACCGCATAATGTGCTGTTTTGCTACAGAATAAGATAGTTATCTTCCCCATAGGATGCCAGTTAAGGACAATAGAAACTTGACATTGCTTTGAATTATGTGTTGAAAAATGTTTTGTTGTTTTATTTAAGAAAATAATAGGTAGGTATAACTCACAGGAATAAAAAAAGTTATAAATGAGTATATAAATAATGATGTTTCAATTTCTACACTGCTAAATGAGAATAGCTACCCCTCATATAATTTCTGTTTGCTTTTGCAGTTGGAAACACAGACCATGAATGTTTTCTTTTAGATGGTTAAAACTTTCGACAAGATTATTGGAACAACTGAAATGCAATGGGAATTTTAGGATCTGGACAATTTGGGATGTCTACGTGAGGGCAGTCAGTGAACTTTCCCGCAAATTCTAGGAAGGGCATTGAACTTGCATTCTGTAGAGGTTTGTTGTCCAATAATTAGGCTTTTCCCCTGCAGTGCTTCAGTATGAAACAGTTTCTCAAGCCAAGTGAGGAACAGCACTGACATTTAATTATATTTTACTACCAAACTAGCAAATATTAAAAAAAAAAAATTTGACGAACTGATCGGAAATGATACTCTCCTTTGTTCTTGGTAATTATGTAAATGGTATCTCACTCTGTTTCGTGCTGCTATAGACTGAATAACTGAGACTGGGTAATTTATAATGAGCTAAGTGAGGGGAGTCAGTGGGGTCCGTGAAGGTGGGGTCCTCAAGGCTTAATTATATTGGCTCACAGTTCTGAAAGCTAAAAAGTCTGATATCTAGATGCCAGCATTTGCAGGGTCCTGAAAGAGTGTCAGGGAGAGCAAGAGAGCAGGATTTGGCTGACCTAGCTGATTTAAAAGGGCCTGGTCCCATCCATGAGGGTAGGGCCCTCATGGCCTAATGATTTCTTATACGTCCCAACTTTTTAATACTATTACACTAGCCATTAAATATCAGTGTGGACAAGCATTCAAACCATAGCAACTAGTATGAGCCTTATCAAAATCAACTTGGTAACAAAAAGTAAGAGCCTTCAGAACATTTTTATGCAGTGTACTTTCCAAAAGCTTCTATAAGAAAAAAATATAAATATAAAAAAAAGATTTAAGGCACAAAGAGAGTAGCAGAAACAAATTTAGGGAATTTAAAAATTGGGAAGTGATAAAGCAAATTATTACCTGGCCAATTTTTGATAACATATGAAGCTATGCAATTTAAGTTTATGAAAAACAATGTATGAACATGGAAAATTCTGAGTGATAAATGTATTATAGTGGCAGTGATTTAAACAATACAATTATAATTATACAATTAACCGCTCTACAATTTCCCCCAAATAATAATGAACAGTAAGGAAGATCAAGGTCTGACTAGTTTTTCCACTTTTCTATATTTTCTAAATCATCTATATAGGGAACATGTAGGTTACCTTTGTAGTAAATCAAGTCTACCGAACTCCATTTTCAGAGAAAAATCCAAATGAACACCATGTTAAAGCAAGTGAAATTTTCCACATTTTCTTGCTGTTGTATTGCTTTGATATGATTTTGAACTGTTGAACCAGAGTATATTTAAGAGACAATTTTTTTTTTTACTCTTAAATGATGCTTTTTTCCCTGTTGGATGCTGAACTCTTTTTTTCCATTGATACCAGTTAGCCCGGAAATGGTTGTTGGTGACCCTGTGTGTAAGCCATCCAGCTTACCTAAAGTACACTACAGACTCATGTCCCATGATTTGAAAATTTGTCTTTCAACTTAGTAATGAGTAACATTTTAAGGAGTCATCATTTTTATAAAGTGTATTTTTGTTCTCATGGTCAGAAAATGTTCTGGGATAAATTTCAGATATTAGATTTTCCTCACAGCTATGAATGGCACCTCAAATTCAAAGTCAAGAAATTGTTCTCTTCTGTGCTCCAAAAGACACTAAGTATTATTTTCAGCAAACATGGTGATCTACTTGTGTCTACTGTTCTTGAACACTATGCTTCTTTGCTCTTGTTCTGTTTCCTGTGTTTGCAATCAATCTAGTAGCCCAGTGCTACTAGATTGATAAATTGTCTTCAAACTTTTTAATGGGGAAGCAGGGAGAAAAAAGTGTTTATGAAAGAGGAAGAAGAATGTATTTTGGTAAGTGCACTGCAGTCAAAGATAAAAATGAAAGAACCACTTTCAAATTATATGTAATCTAGACATATTTCTTCTTAGCTTGGGAGGGGAGAGTGCAAATAGCCTAAATTTTAGATTAAATAAAAACTTAAATGGCAATGAATTTGAAAATAAGGACCAATATGCACTCTGAAATGCACCAAAATTTATTGTTTTCAATAAATGCATAGTTTTGTAAGTTAAAAAGGTATATGGCACCACGATAACAAATATTAATAATATTTAACTGAAGTTGATATTGAGATGAGTTTTTAAATCATGAGAACATACTAAATAACCAGTGGTAGAAGAGGCAGAATGAGAATTACCAAGAACTATATTTTACATGGGATCATAAGGAGGTAAAATTTGGGATTATAAATTGGAAGGCAATGGAGAGTTGATGAGGAACTTTCCAAAAGGTTATCCTTGAAATAATGCAGTTGATGTCAATCAAGAGCTTCATAGGTTTCACTTACCAATTTATGTCTGAGCCTATGAAAATATATTGGGGAATTATTTTTCCTTATCTTTTTTGTCAAGTGTAGTGATCTCAAGTGTATAGACTATTTTTTTGAAGTTAATATATATATTTAAAGAGATATATTTCCCTCAAAGTACTATTTTGCCTGCATTCCATACATTGTGGATTTGTTGCATTTACATGATTCATCTCAAAGAATTTTCTAATTTCCATCACAATTTCTTTTTGTAAGATAGTATGTATTTTGCATAATTTCCAGGCCTTTAAGAAATATTTGAGTTATCTTTTTCTTTTGACTTTTAGGCTAATTCTAGTGTAGCCAGAGAATATATTTTGTATGATTTGAGTTTTTTTGAAATTTGTGGAAACTCGCTTTATGGTCCAGAAAATTATTTGTTTCAACAAATGTCCCACATTTACTTGAAAAGAATGTATATTCTCTAGTTTTGCTAATGATGTTGTTAAAACATATAGTCCTATTTTCTATCTCCTCTTTGTGCCAAGGATTTTATAACATTGTCTATCAAAATAATGTAATTTAGTTCTTCTTATGATATGGTTGATTATTTTTTATTACTGATAGTTTTGATTTAGCATTGATGAGACCTGAATCCTCTGCTTATAATTTTACTTGTCTAATGATTGAGAAAAATTTAGAAAGTAGGTTCTGGCTTTGTAGACTTCAACTTGTACACCTGTTTCTGGTGTGGGTACTTTAGGCCACATTTCTATCTTTATTTGATTATGATTTTGTCTGCTGAGCCATCTTACTGGGCACTACAAAAATTGTATATAAAATGGCCAACAATAATTTGAATACTTATGGAAACATTGAAAACCATATAAATATAACTCATAAAACACAAACTAAATGTGTTCCCCATTCAACTTCTCATCGTCTTAATCCCCAAACTATGCAAGACTGCTGTTTAGAGTGAAGGAAAAGCTTAAGGGGGGACATGTAAAGCAGAGAGAGAGAGAGAAGTCTTATAGTCAAAATATTTGTGTAAATTTTATAAGTACTCATAACCATTAAAGATATTTCTGTTGACTCTCTCAAGGCCTTCACTTCATGTAAGCGAAGGCCTCACTGTTTATGTGTTAAAGGCCATATAGTTAATCTGCCTCTGGGTAGAAGATACTTACAGCAGAAAATATCTGTCCAAAGTAGGAGATACAGCAGAAATCGCTGGTGTATTCTGAGACTTTATCCAAGGATTGATAACAAAGAAAAACTGGACTGAAACAAATGTGTGTAATTATAAAAGGCTTATAGAAAAATTCACCGAACTTCCAGAGAGATGGGGGAAAAATGACTTTTAGATGTGATTGAGAATGAATAAAATTTAACACTAAACTCTTAGGCCTTTGGGATGTAAAAACTGCAAAGGTCAGAGTCTGCAGAATACAAAGTTTGGAATTATTTGGAGTTTGAAAAGCCACAAAGCCCCCCACCCCCCTTTTTTTTTTGGAGACAGAGTCTCACTCTGTTGCCCTGGGTAGAGTGCCCTGACATCACAGCTCATAGCAACCTCAACCTCTTGGGCTCAGGTGATCCTCTTGCCGCAGCTTCCTAGGTAGGTGGAACTATGGGCACCTGCCGCAATGTCTGGCTATTTTTAGAGATGGGATTTCATTCTTGCTCAGGACTGTCTTGAACTCTTGGGCTCAAGCAATCCACCCACCTTAGCCTCCCAAAGTGCTAGGATTATAGGTGTGAGCTAAAGACCTCTATTTTGACATAAACATAGTTTGCAATCATAGAATGTGCAAGTTAGAATAATTGCTGAAATTTGTACATTGAGTTCGTCATTGAAAGTGAGAAAAATTCATATGTACATGCCCCACATTCATCTTCTGGCTGAAGTTGTAGACTTAACTCTTTACTTTTTTTTCACTGGAGCAGGGTTGGACACAAAATGGGTGTGATTCAATAAGTCTAAGATCAGAACAAAAAGGCTATATGTATTTGTGTTTCCAGTTTGTCATCTGTTTTTCAACAATTTTTAGCGAAGTTGCAAAAAGCACTAACGAAAGTTCAGGCGCATCATTCATCAAATCCTTTAACTGTGTTGAGAGTGTAAATTTGTGCACAAATTTTAAGGAACCTATCATCTATTCCTCTATCATCTAAAAATTTAGAGTAATATCTACCCCATTTGATCCACTTTCAGAGATCTATGCTGAGAAATCAGACTAATATGGATGGAGATTTATTTATAAAAATGTTCAGTGCATTGCTTCTTTTAATAACTTTTTAATTGGGAAATACAGCACAATGATGAAAACTACATAAAACATTTAAAATTATAAAGCAAACACATATATGAACATCACTTAAATCGAGCCATAGAACAGGGCCAGCACACAAGAAACCTGAATTACCCCGGAATTCTACCCTGAATTCTGATTTTCCACATAAGTGTCCATCTTTCAATAATAGTCCAGTCTTGCTGGTTTTTAAATTTTATGTAAATGAAATCATTCTGTGTATATTAGACCTTGTTCCTTTATCTCAACACTATATTTATGAAATTCATACATAAATATATAGATTATTGTTATTGCCGTGTAGTATCCTAATATTTGACTCTACTGCCCATTGTGAATATATCATTAGTTATGAATCCATTTAACTATTGATGGATGTTTGCATTCTTTTCTTTCTCATTTTCTTCTTTTATTCCTTTTATTTATTTCTTCTCTCCTTCCCTTCTTTTGTTCTTTTTTCTTTCTTTTTCCCTCTTTCCTTCCCTCCGTTCCCTCTTTCTTTCCTTTGTTCCTTTGATGAGGAAAGAAAGAAAAGAAGGGAAGGAAAAGAAAATATCTCTGTCACTTAACCTTGTAATTTGCTTAATACTGTTTCTTTGATAAACAGACATTCCCAGTTATAATGAAAATATTAATCTTTTTTACCCCATTTAGTACTTCATTATTGTTTTATATTAGGAAGATTGCATTACTTCAAGATGATAGAGATATGCTCTGATATTATCTTCTAGAAGGTTTATTATTCTGCCAGAAACTTTTTGATCAATAATCCTCTGGGAATTATTTAATAAGGCATTAAATATGGAGGGGTGAATTTTGTATTTTTTTTCCATTTTGATTGCAACACTTTTGCCAAAATGATGTTTTTCTTGTTCCTTTGCCTTTATACTTGTCTGGTAAATCAAGTGTTCATGTATATATTAGTTTCTTTTTCTTTATTCTTCTCCATTGCTTTAGTATTTTTTAAAAATCTTTATGCTAATGCTTATAGTCTTAATTACCTGAGTATTCATATCTGATCATATAAGTTCTTATTGGAGTCATTTATTTTAAGAGCATCTTGTCTAATTTTGGAACTTTACATTTCTATGTAAATCAATTCCAACAAAAGTTTCAAGATTCATAGAAATAGCTGTTGAATTTTTTTGAGGGATAATTGGCATATGCATTTATAACACTAAATATTTATAAACAGACAATGTCTCAATATATGTAGAACTTTACTAAAATGTCCTTTCATTTTGTAAAATTTGCCCTTTGTAGGTTTTACACATTTTTAGTCCCTGGTTAAGATATATTTGATATCTTTGTAAATGTTTCCTTTAATATATATTCATTTTTGCTTTGTGAATATTGAAATGAAGTTTTATTTTAAATTAATTTTGTATCTAGCAATTGTCCTAAACTCGCTTTTCTTTTTTCTTGAGACAGTGTTTCACTCTGTCGCCCTGGGTAGAGTGCAGTGGTGTTATCATACTTACAGCCACATACAGATTCCTGGGCTCAAGAGATCCACCTGCCTCAGCTTCCCAAGGAACTGGGATTATAGGAACATGCCACAACACCAGGCTAAGATTTTTGTTTTCAGTAGAGACAGGGTCTCACTCTTCCTTAGGTTGGTCCAGAAGTCCTGAGCTCAAGTGATCCTCTGTTTGGACCCTCTCTGAGTGCTAGGATTATAAGCGTGAGCCACCATGCCTGGCCTAAATGCTCTTATTAATTCTAAAATGTACCTGTAATTTTTGGTATTTTACATATGCAAAGATATATTCTGATAATAAGAGGAACTTTGCTTCTTCTTCTTTTTTAACTTTTTATTTCCATTTTTGCCACAGTATCAAGGAAGAATTCCATGAATGAAAGTATTGATAGGGAGTATTATGATTTTGTTGTAAATATCAAAGAGTGAGAAATTATGATGTTTTACTCTTAATTAAGAAATTCTCCGTAAATTATTTTGTATATTCCCTTAAAAAATTTCCTTCTATTTCAGGTTTGCTAAGAGTTTGAACAAGATATAAATTTAAACACACATAGATACTTTGTGTATATGTATGCATATGTAGTTTTGAGTTATATTACTTTTTTCTGTCTGTATAGAAAAGATTATAAGAATTTTAAAAATCTACTAAATAAGTGATTTTGTTGATTATTTTTTAATTAAACCAAACTCACATTCATAGTATAAATCTGACTTTTCACTTAGATCAGTGGTTCTCAACCTTCCTAATGCCTCGACTCTTTAATACAGTTCCTCATGTTGTGGTGACCCCCAACCATACAACGAAAATAATTTTATGGTTCGGGGTGAGCACAGCATGAGGAACTGTATTAAAGGGTTCCTGCATTAGGAAGGTTGAGAACCACTGATTTAGATTTTTATATGCTTCCCAATGCAGCTTAATGATATTTCATTTAGGATTTTTGCTAGTGTCATAAGTGAGATTAGCCTGTAATTTTCCTTTTCTTATTATAAATTTCAGGACATATCAAGGTATGCTAGCTTAATAAAATTACATCAAAAGTGTGCCTTCCCTTGTATTTTCCACAAGCATTTCTCTAAAGCTGAAATTATGTCTCCTTTGAATGTTTATTAGTACTCACCGATGAATCCACCCGGCTCTGTGGTAATCACAGTGCAAAGATTTTGATTATCAGTTCATTTGGTGTTTATATTGCTAATCAGGTTCTTCCATTATATTGCTAATCTAATTCTTCTCACGTCAGTCCCAGTAAGGTATATATTTTTTTAAAGAATTGCCCTTTTTATTAACATTTTGAGAATTATGATGAAGTTGTTCGTGAAATCCTCTGCTCTGTTTATTGTTTTTATTTTCTTTCCTGTTCTCATTTTCTTTGTCTTTCTTTCTTTCTCTCCCTTTCTCTTTTTTCCCCCCCATAATCAACATTGTTAGTTTTTTCACATAACCACTTTTTTGTTTTGGTGATTCCCTCTATTGTGGAATTATTTTCTATTTTGTTTTTCCACTATTTGGGGGTTTATTGTGTAAGTCCTTTTTCAATTTGGGGGGTTGGTGCTTAGCTCAAGGATTTTCACGGTTTTTTCTCTTGATGCAGATGCTAAATGTTATGAATTTTCAATTATACAATGCTTTAGCAATGTTAGTATGTAACATGTTTGTTAGGTGCTATTTTTATTACTTTTAGGGTAAACATATCTAATTTCCAGTTTAATTTCTTTGCATGTGATTTTTACACACATATTCTGCATATTTAGTTTCAAAATCATAAGTTTTTTTAAAAAAAACTTTATAATGAACTAGTGGTAGAGGAATTTACTCTTTAAATTTTATGGGATTTACTTATAGGTGTGTAATTTTGTTAAAAAATAAATGTTGGGGTGGCACCTGTGGCTCAAGGAGTAGGGCACAGGCCCCATATACCAGGGGTGGTGGTTTCAAGCCCGGCCATGGCCCAAACTGCAAAATAAATAAATATTACATTTGGGCCTGAAAAAGAATGTGTTCTTACAGTCATTAGACATAAAGTTCCACAGACAAAGAGAAGGTAAAATTTGCTAATTGTATTTTTCAAATCTATCTTCTACAATTTTTCTCTCTTAATTTGTCAATTATTGAGAAAATGTGGTAAATTCTCCACTATAATCCAAGTCATAATTTTGTTTATGACTCTGTTATATTTTTGTTTTATATACTTTTAGGTCATATAATTCTGTATGCAAATTTTCAGCTGTCATATATTTCTCTACTAAATTATATCATTATAACTTGATCCTCCTTATTTGTAGATAAAGCTGCCTTAAAGACTATTTCTTTTGGTTAGTATTTGTATAGCCAGAATTAGTTTGAACCATATGGAATTTTTAATATTTGACCTTATTTAAAATAAAAATGCAAATTTGAAATTAATACAGAAATAGTCATTAATGCAATTGTCATATAGAGAAAAAAGATTAGTAATATTTTTAAACTCTTTTATTTTCAACTTTCTTTCATGTTTGTGATGAATCCATATTTTGTAAAAATCTTACATTTTGATATTTTCTCTCAGTTTAACAGTCTTTGTCTTTTAACTGAAACATTCATTAGCATTTAATGTGATTACTAATTATCTATACTTAAATCTACTAACTTCTTTATGATTATTTGAGCACTTATTTCTTTCCATTTATTGTTTCTCAACTATATTAGAAGACCCCCCACACACATACACAACACACATTAAACATTAGTGTTTACCCAAGAAAATACAACATTCATTTTTAATTTGTGAAAGACTAATGTCAGACATATTTTTACCCTCACTTTATAAGACATGTGGACTTTAAGATACTTTAAATACCTTTGACCTACATTGATTGATAAGCTGTTGTCATCATGTAATTTGATTTTTTAAAAAGACCACATAAAATATCATTAGGTTTACCCAAGTATTTGTTAGTTTCTTGGCTTTTTATTCCGTCTTGTATTTCAGACCACATGCCTTGGCATATTTTTTTCTACCTATAGAATATCCTCTAGAACAGTGGTTCTCAACCTTCCTAATTGCTGCCTTGTTACAAATGGAAAAAAGGGGTCGTGACCCACAGGTTTAGAACTGCTGCTCTAGAATTTCCTTTAATAAAGGATTATTGGTGACAAGCTTTCTCAAATTGTATTCATCAAAAATTTCTTATTCTGGCTTTATTTTCTGAAGGATAGTTTTGCTGGGTATGAGACTTGAAGTAAGCAGTTATTTTCATTCAGGCCATTAAAAGTATTATTCCATTCCTATAGTAGTGTTGAATTGTGATTGTGTGGATTTTAAAAAATACCTCTGCTGGGGGTTTTGTTTGACTTCTTTAACCTGTGTTTTCAAAGCTGTGGTGTGTAGAATTCTAAAAAATACCCTTCCTTCCATCCAGATCATATTCCCCCAACCCCAGAACCTGTGACTATGAGAAGTTATTTATTCAAAGATGTTATTAGGTTAATACATATTGACACTAAGATAGATTATCTGGCTGGGTCCAATATAATCACATGAGCCACTAAAATCAAAGTATGTTTTCCATCTAAAGATAGAACTGAAAGTCAGTGATGTGAAGTGTTAAAAAGGACACAAAGGCCATGGTTGCTTTGAAGATGGAGGAGGCCACATGAAAAGAATGTGGGTGGCATCCAGGAGCTCAGGGCAAGCCCAGCTGACAGTCAGCAAGGAAAGCAGCCTCAGATCTCAGACACAAGGAAAAAGTAGTAATTAAAATTACATATAATTATAGTGCCAATTTTTTTTAAATTGAAATATGTACCAAATCCCCCCCAAATTAATGTCTACTCACAATTTGATGTATATTCTGAAAATGTAGGTGATATTTTCCTTTTTATGTTTTCCTGAGTTTTAAAAAATTTGTACAATAAAAAATCAATTGTTTAGAAATTTTTACTACCTAAATCTTTAGATGAAGATATTTGAAGTTAACTTTAGTTAATGGATAAATATATCTGTTTTATTCACACTGGGGAAAAAGTTGAAATTCAGTTTTTAATTTTTTTATTTCAGTGTATTCAGTGGGTACAAATGGTTTATTGTTGCATGGATGAATTGCATAGAAGTGAAGTCAGGGCTATTACTACACCTCTCACCCAAATAGCGCTTCTGCTTTATCCCAGAGATTTAAGTAGCTTGCATTGCCATTATCATCCAATTCAAAAAATTGTTTGATTTCCATCTTTATTTTGTTATTGACTCAAAGATTTTCAGCATCAGTTTGTTTAACTTCCGCATATCTGTGTAGTTTTGACATTTCCTCGTGGAATTGATTTCTATTTTTCCCACTCTGGACTGAGAAGTTATATGGTATGATTTTGATCTAATTTAATTTATTGGAAGTTGATATATGGCCTAAAACATGTATTGAAAAATGTTTCATGTTCAGATGAGAAGCTGTTATAAAATAATAACACAAAAGAGAATGCAAAGCAAATATTTAACAATCAACATGATGACTGGAAGGGTGTCTCTCCCATCTGTATTAAGCAAGTGGTTACTCTGTGGTTGATATTCCTGTAGGAAGTGATCAGAGACACTCTGTTTCAGGTCACAGTCATGACCTTGTGAGGGGATACCTGAGACCAAAGAATGGAAGAGAAAAAAACAAAAAACACTCAAGCCTGTTTCTTAGCAGGGTTGACTATTTTGGTGAAAGCCCAACATGTGCTGCTGCCACACTCAGGAGAGTCTCTGGAAGATAATAGAGGAGCAAACATTCCTCTAAGTGGGTGGATCTTAAAGCAGTATACCTGGTAATGAACTTCCTACAGAAAGAGAAGTTGGACACAAAGAGAGTGTGAATAGTGAGGCTGGTAGCAAAGGTTTGGAAGAAGCAACATCAAATGATAAGGAACGATTTGAAGAAGAAGTGTGCATAGACCTGTAGGAGAGTGTCTCTGATCACTGCCTACCAGAATATCCACTAAGAATAACCACTTGGATAAAAGGACTCAGTCAGTAGATATCAGCCAGCCTCAGTCCTCAGTTATTCAAATGCTACCGAAATGGACCCATAGATGGAGGAGCAGGGACGGAGGAGACGCATGAGCTCAAAGCAGGCTGCTCTCACCACATCTGATAGAACCACTGTACTACCGATAGTCCAAATGTCCACAGCAGAGATTTGTAAGCAGAATACACTATGCATTCAATTTAATATTCTCTGAGAGCACCCACAAACTACGTGGCCTCAGGGTGAGGGTATGACCTTCTTTACATCATAGAAGATCAGCAATTGTCCTCACTGGGGGTTAATATTCTAAGTACACTTGTCTTCCATACCACAGTCCCTTGGCCAGTCCCAATATCTGAGGTCTCACAGTATGTCTGATTTATTATCACAGTATTACCTATATCATCTCAGATCAAATGATTCCCTTTACAGCAAATGAGGTGTAGTAACATCACCTGTTTATCAAATCCATTGGTCCTGCTATCTGCCCCATCCAGCTAAATGCTGTCAGCCTAATAGAATGTTGCTTAGAATCAATGGAAATTGTAACATATACCACTCTTTCCTTGTTAAGTAGAACATATGAGTCTAAGAACCAAAAGGTAATAGTTGGAGTGACTTTATCATTACTCCCTGTGATGTACATGGTGAATTTTTGCTGGACTAGAGGTCTTGTTTTCCAAGAAGAGGATGCTTCTGAGATTCCTTTAAATCTAAAGGTGTAACCACTGCCCAGTCCTCTTAGGCTTGTCATGCCAGTAGACAAAAATAGGCAAAGAAAAAGTTACTATGTTATAGTGATCATATAATAATTAGGATAATCATGTGACAATAAATGTATACCGTGATTATTGCTACACACTAAATAATGTGGGCAGGGAGAAGTACGTCTAGAATCTGGGGCTGCAGTAAGGCATTCGGTCACATCTTAGTGCTCCCGTGCTCACTGGTAACTGTGACACCATGACATGACAAAGGAGACCAGGAGTGGGGACCTGTCTGCCTGGATTGTTACCATGGACAAGAGTTTAGACTGCCAAAAGTGTTGGTTAAGAGTGAGGGAAAACTAGAATGGGGGACAGCGGAGGGAGATGATGAATATCAGTTTTGGTCTTGAGATCAACTGTAACATCTAAGACAGAAGCTTGTCCCCCTAATATCTTCTATTGTAAGTCTTTTTATTTATTTTGTTTTCAGAATTTTATCTGGTTATTACTTTTGAAAAACTTTCTCAGGGTGGAGTGAACTTAACATGGGGCACAAGTACTTCTTTAATACAGAGTCGACTGTAACAGGTGCTGTATGGGCACCTCCCAAAGCTCTTCAAGGTTTTATGTTGCAGAGACCCCAGCCTGTGACATTTAACTGCGTAAGAGCTTTCTCTTACGCCAGAACTTGCTCTGCATTACAGCTTAAAGGGCAGAAGAATTGAAGTCCCTTGAGGGATCCCTCAATTAAAGGCGATGAAAGTCTGTGCATAAATATCTCAGCTTTTTCTCTTTTCAAGTGGATTGAGTCAGAGGCACTTGTTCTATTGACATCCAGCCCCCAGCAGGATCAAACTCCAGTTACCTATAGGGGTAAACTGGCTTAATATACTTCCATCATTGATTGGCTGCCCTCACCTTCCTATCTCAGTTACCCATAACCCTACTGGCATTTTATTAGCTCCCCTCCTCAATAAACAAATTCCCCCAACTTGAATCGTTAACTTAAATCCACTTTTGGGAATCACAAGCCTAAAATAGCACATATTGTCCCTCTTGGCTCTGAGCTTTTCTTGAACCAGTGCAAAAACATTTAGCAATCAAATAAGGCAATCTTTTCTGATCCTTTCCTTTGCAAGGATTTTGCAGTTTCTGAAAGCCACATGGTATGGAGTGATTGCATGAAGTTATGGAAAGGTTAGCAAGTTATTCCTGAGGACATCTGATGTCCTGTGGATTAACAGGATGTACAGGGCTACTTTTTATTCTAGCAATCAGAGACTCGTAGGCTTTTATGAATAATACTTAATGAGTGCTTAATATGCTCTGAAAACTGTTAAAGTGTTTTGCATATATCAGCTAATTTAATCACCAGCAATCTTATGATGTAATCTGAGGTATTTAGGGGATAATATGAGGATGCTGAAGCTGGTAGAGATTAAATATATTGGCCAAAGTCTCAGAGTTTGGAAGCGGCAAAACATTTTGAATTGGTCTTTTTAGTTTCTCTTTCATCCTTAATTTCAAGGTAACTGCCACCATTTCTTTATGCTGAACCTATGATTATACCACCCCCTTCTCTTTTTTCACTCTTTTATATCTACCTTTTTAAAAAAAATCTACCCTTTTAAATATATTAAGCCTGCGGGACTAGACCTAACCTCTGCATAAAATAACAGTAAATAAATTATCTCCAAGGGTCACTCAACTTTTTAACATTTGTTTAGGTTCTTTAGATGGTTTTTCAAATGTATTCTTACACTTTAGTTTGCTGGGTAAGTGACTTATGAAAAAATGGTGTTGAATACATTTTATATTTAATGAATTTGCCTCTTCCTAGTTTCTGGGTTTTTTTTTACTCCTTTCCCCCACTTAGAACTAGTTCTGTTCTTTTTAATTTGGGAGTTATATTAACTTTTTAATTTGAATCAAATGCTTCAAATTAGATAAATCCATTTTCAAACTTACTATTTATTTATTATTTACTCTAAAATAACTTAGGGTAACTAGAACGTGTATATATTTAGTGAAACAGCAAAATTTGAAAATGTTGACCAAAATGCTTTCAGAAAATTTATTTTTGTGTATTTATTCATTTCAGTACATTTAGAGGGTAGAAATAAATTTTGGAAACACGGATGAATTTTATAATGTTCAAGACAGGCAATGTGTTTCATGCCAAACTACTGTTAATATGATCTATTTGTCTAAAACAGTATATCTTTTAGAATATTTGAAGCAATTATCTGAAATAAAAATATTTAACCAGATTTTATAATGATGTATTGTATTTTAAACTTAAAACATTACTTTTAAATGAGGATTTGCCAAAATAAGTAAATAGATAGATGGATAAATAATTGGACTCCTAAAATCAGTCCCTTTCTCATTGAAGACAAAATAATTGTAGGTATACTCAACTGAATTCCATATGTTATGAGAATATGCTTTTTTGCAGTCATGGGCCTTCTAATTCTTTATTAGTCAAAATGCTGATACAGTTCACGTAATATATTTGGTAGTTGATGTATGGGTACTATGAAAATTTGTCTTCTATTTAAATATTTACTTCACTGAGGTAAGACAGAATTAGATGATTCATTGAGAAAGGCACTATTTAGAAGGGACTATGTTAAAATTTTATGGGGTTTAGCAGGAAAACCACATCATTAGCTTCATATTCTTGCATATTCTTCTATACCCCTCCAGCAGAGAGTCTGCAGTTTGAGATTTGGCCCACCAGCAACTGACAAGGGAGCTTTCTGCAAGGATAAAAGCTTTGAAAATCACCACAAATAAAGCATCTTGTTTTCCATTAAGTTACATTCAAATATCCATGTACTGTACCCTGTAATTAAGACAAATATCAATTTTAATCACTGCATCCTTAGTACATAATTTCTGTAATGCAATTGCAGCAGTATAATACAGAGCAGCTAAAACGCCCTAGTTAAACGGAATTTTAACTGCTGGAAACTGACACGCAGAGAAAATCATCATACCTGCACTCAAGCAGGGAAGCTGAGAGATTTATGTTTAAGAAAGTAGGGAAAGAGAGACCGGTTTAATTCACGAAATATTTTTAAAATATATTGTAAAGCCTATTTACAATGCCTCTCTGTTTGGGAAATAAGGATACTGACTATGCCTTGATTTAGGGGTGTATATAAAGAAGTTCTTTAAAGATAGAACTGACACTCTATTGGTTAAAAACTGATCCTAATATTAAGTTTGAATCCTGTTATCTCAATGGACAGCAGAGGGTAATTTTCAGGGAGGAAAACTATCTTCACTTTGCGAGCTTTCCAAGAAAGGAGTTTGTGCATGGAAAACCTTTATTATTGAAACTACTTGCAGCACTTTCAATTAGAAGCAATTTCAAATGTCAGATCTCAAGTCTACACAGAGTCTCTCATAAATAGAGTAATTGCCTTGTACATCACTTGGCAATAGTTTAAATCTGTTTAAATCTGAAAGAAAATATTTTGAATAGATGTAGAAATAGCAAGTTGTTTTCTTTACATCAATATGACAGAATATTAGAAAAAAATGTCTGGTCAGAGCCTGGTTACTGCTAGACCTAAAATTCTTTTCCTTTCTTCCTTGTGCTGGCTCAAACATTCATTTGGCACTCTTCCAAGTAATGGAAATCATTTGAGACGCCATTATGTAGCTGATGGTTCTAGAGCCTTGATAGAATACTTACAATTTAAAAAAAAGGCAAAGTTTATAAAAATCCACGAATAATTCATCTGACCATTTACACAGAACGTTCAGCTGAAGTATCCCAGTGTTCTGTGTACAAGTACACGCGTTTTCTTTATGATGGAAGGAAAATGGTTTACTGGGCACACCTTTCTTGTTAATGGTAGAAATCCTTTCAGAACCCAACTTTGTTGCTCTCATTCAGATTAGGTTCATGTTCTTAGTGTTTGAATTATTGATTCCTTGAAGGCCAGAACATCCCAATTGGTGTCATAGCTGCATAATTCATCACAATATTTAAAAGCGTGTGTATGTTAAAGGCTTCTGGAACTTTAATTTGATGTGTAATGACAACACATTTTGAGCTTTTTATGTTTTCAAAGTCTTGGCAAAAAGAAAAGGTTTTGTGGTGATGTGGCCTCACGTGACAGTTCGGTATCTTGTAATGTCCCCTTTCTCGCTTTGAATTTTTATACATTTCCTTTCTGATTTGGGTCTTCCCCACCCCCAGTCCTGCACATCACTAATTCTTTGTTTGGTCTTTGTGTATTTTTTGAGATTCTATTTCACAGGCCTCTCCATGGTGCCCACATGTTTTCTTTGCATCTCTTTCCTTTATGTTCTTCTTTTGTGCATTCTGCCTTTTTTGATTTCTGCTGCTTGAGAAAACCCTTTCAGCCCTTTATTTCCTAGGTATTGTCTGTTTTTTTCTTTGTAGTAAGAGCCTAGTTAATTTATTACTGGTTTGGATTTTGTCTTAGATGCTTCTCATATTTGCCTCACCAAAGTGAAGAATAGGAGTAGATAATGGCAAACTTCCTTTAACTGCAGTTGTTGGAATGGTTAACGTTGAGTGGGGTGATTTTACAAGTCTGGGTGATTCAAGTCTTCCTTTTCTCCAGAGGTCAAGGCCGCCACCATCACAATGAGGCCACCAACTTCCCTCTTCCTCACTCTGCTCCTGACCTCAACAATGGCAACCTGCACTCAGCTAAAATCTGACTGTGATTCCAACTCAACAGAGAATCAGGAATAAAAAGGGGCTGAGGATTGCTGATGAGATGGGAAGAGATATGCACCCACCTGCAAAGCCTGAAGTGCAAACACATGCTTAAAGGAAAACTGTTAGGTAAAAACACCCCCATTTTCCCATTTTAAATACCTTTTAACAGTTTTTGTCTGAATTGCTGTTTTAAAGTGAAGCTTGAGTCATCATTCTTAGAATGAAATCTTTCTTAGCTTCTTAGTCCCTGGATTATGTCAAAGTATGATGATTTATTATTCAATGAAAGTGACACAAATCGAAATCTACATTTGACTTGCCCTGTTATTTTCCAGGAATATACTGCAGACTAGAATAAAAATTTATCATAAAAGGATGGTATTCATAGATACGCATGATGGCGAACTGAGACCTTTCTGCTTATTTTTGTATAGAATTAATTATATGGATTGAGAGGACGTCTTGGTGATATATTTAGAAATAAAACTTATAATTTGACTTAACATTTCTGGATACTTTATGTAAGTTGCCTTTGAAAAGACTGTAGGGTTGGTGAAGAGCAGTTGATATACTAACAGGATGAAATCTTTTATTAAAATTTCTAAATGCAGTTATTTAACTACACAAGATCTAATTTGACCCTCAGTATATCAAAATCCATCTAATGTGAGTCTTTTTACAGTAGGAAAAGGCAAGTATTTCACTACATTTTCTACAAGTGGCTTCCGGGCTTCCAGAATTTGTTTTCTTTATCACCTATGATATTAACTTCTTATGTTGCTCTTCACATCTAAACCAAGGAATAGGGACAAGCTGTGGTGGCTCATGCCTATAACCCTAGCACTCTGGAAGGCCATGGCAGGAGGATTGCTTGAGCTCAGGAATTCAAAACCAGCCTGAACAAGAGTGAGACCCCATCTTTACTAAAAACAGAAAAAATTAGCCAAATGTAAGACAGGTGCCTATGGTCCCAGCTACTTGGGAGGCTAAAGCAGGATTGATTGAACTCAGGAATTTGAGGAGGTTACTATGAATAAACTAGGCTGATGTAATGGGACTCTATCCTGGGCAACAGAGTGACATGGTATAAAAAAAAAAAAAAAAAAAAAAAAAACTAAGCCAAGGAATGGAGTTTTTTTTTTTTTTTTTTCCTGAGACAGTGTCACTCTGTCACCTTGCATAAAGTGCCCTGGTGTCATAGCTCACAGCAACCTCAAACTCTTGGAATCAAGCGATCCTCTTCCCTCAGCCTCCCATGTACCTGGGATTACAGGCTCCCACCACAACCCCTGCTGTTTTTTCTATTTTTAGTAGAGATGAAGTGTCTCTCTTGCTCAGGCTGGTCTTCAACTCCTGAGCTCAAGCAATCTACCTGCCTGCGCCTCCCAGAGTGCTAGGATTATAGGTGTGAGCCACTGCATCCTGCCTATTTTTTTTCTACATTCAGTGGTTCTTCAAGATCCATCACACAGGCGATATTTTATACTTTTGAACTAAGGGGCTTAGAATACCTTCCAATCCACCAAGCAAGCAACTTCGGGAGCTCTCAATGCCTCTATTAAAGGGTTCAAATCTTTTCTATGGAGTCTTTCTCAGCAAACTTCTAACAAGGCAAAATTGTTCACATTTTTCAGTCACAACCCCTAGAAGAACCTTGAACACCCGAGGTTGTGCTTGCTACAAAATAAGCCTTTAATACTTTCAGACTAGCATTCTTACTGGTGTTTATAGACGTACACAATGACGGGTCTGATCTCTAATCATGTGAAATGTCCTCAGCCAGCTACTATGTCAGACTAATTCACCCTTCTCTGCTTTTGCTTATGCTCTCTCTCTAATCAAAGCCTTGATTACCTGAATAGTTAGAAGAAAATGAGGAGTAAAAGAAGGAGAAATGGCCAACATTTACCAAGAGCTCATCGAGCCAAGGCCCATGCTAAGTACTTTACATTCATCGTTCCTTCATTTCACCTCACAAGTACCCCTATTATTAATAGTAATAATAATGACTATTATTATTCCCGTTTGACAATATAAATAGAAAACAAACACTGAGAGATTAATGAAGTTTCCCACAGTCATATGAATGTGGTTGCTGTCTGTTTGACTGCAGATCTCAAACGTGCAACCGTCTACCTTTCTGTCTTACTTAACTGATGAATACAAGCTTATTTTTTCAAAATCTTTATGGCTAGCCGTTCCTCCGGGGAGCATACCTTGACTTTCCGGACATTGCAATGGCTTCCCCTTAGCACAGGGTTAAATACAATTATGACATTGTATTTTCCTTGATCATTTACGTGTCTCTTGCTTCTTGAAGGATATCATCTTACCTCTAGTACCTAGACATTTCCTGAATCATAGCTGAATAAAGGAAGGAACGTTCTTACAGCACAATTTTTATCACACATCATGTTTTGCCATTTGTTTTTAAACAATCTTTTTCCTGGCCTTGCTTCTGATGATGTTCAACATCTTCTCCTTCATGAGTGGGAGAATGAAGAAGTGAAGATGTGAATAAACACACGTGACTGTAGGGTGGAAGGTTTGTTCCCAAATCGAACGTTCCAAACTCTCCAAAATGTATTTTGTCCTAGTTTTGTCTATCTGAAAAATCCTAAAAAACATGTCAAGACTCCAGATAAGCATCTTTTCCTCAAAAATCTCCTTCCCCCCAATGTTTACATCCAGGTCCGCCAAGGAGGAGGGATAAATCTTTCTGCTGGAGCCTCTGACCAGACCAGATGATGACACAGTAATGCAATTATTTATTTAGGTCTGGATCTGCTAGAAGAATAAGCTTTGGAGACCAATCTTTTATTAACTGAATGTCTTTAATATGTAGCGTGTTCCTTAGCATGTAGTCATTTATTGACTATTAACTGCTTTTTTTTTTAACAAGTAAACAGTTTTGTTTATTAAGAATTAAACAAAGGTATGATGTGATACAGACCAGCAAGACACTCAAGATAGGTATAATAGTACTACTCACACAAAAAGTTAAACTTCATCTCAAAAAAAAATCACAAGACAACAGAGAAAGCAATTTCACTGTTATAAAGTAAGATATTTCATGCAAAGTATTAACTCTGCCTCCCCAAATCAATTTATTGATTATTAACTGCTGTTTGTTAATGAATGGCTTATTCTATGTATTTATAAATGGAGGAAGGGCAGAAAATTAACTGAAAGGAGAAGTTAAACTATTCTTTTTTTTCTCTCAGTTTATGTGACTTGAGGTAAGGGGAGATTGCAACTACAGTAAACTTCCCTTTGGAAATAGTCACTCAGTATAGTTTAAAAATGTATTAAAAACACACTTTTGGCTAATAGTTGTAAAATTGCAACCCAAGGCTTCCAAAGTTTTAGCAACAATATTCTTAAGTTCCAGCAGAGGGTAGTGTTGTTATGAAAAACTAGCATCCTTAGTTAACTAAAATAAAGTTCTCACTTTATATATAAAGAATGTTTTAATTATTTTTGCTTTGAAAAATGGGGAGGAAACAGGGTCCCCAATAACTCTTCCTGCTAGAAGCTTTAAGTAAGGACTAATACCTTAAAAAATTGGTAACTGTTGGCCAATGGTGGAAAGATTATAAAGGTTATTTCTTCTTCATATATATACATACACAGATGGTTTATTATATATGTATGGTATATACTCCATATAATATGTGTTTATAAATTAAAAATAATGATACAAAGTATATATTCTGTGTCAGTCACTATTTACCTACACGTAATTATATATCTATATCTAAATCTATTTATATATATATATGTACGTGTGTATGTATTATATATATATGTATTTTTTCTATTTGTTATTCAGGATTGGCAAAGGACCAATGGTACCCCTTGCCATATTCACAGCTATCAGTATTTCAATATGCGCTTTAAAAGGGCTCTAATCATTTAAAAATAAATACCATATCTTTCTGTGGGTGGGCTGTCCACGTTTGCCTGTATTATCTTGAAGGTAAATTCTGACAGAAGATATGGAAACGTTTTCCCTTTGCCTTAGTCTGATCTCACATTTTTTAGTCCTAAGTTGAAATGTATATTATATTTTGACCGATCATTGCAATGGGTATAAATCAAAGACTACAGAACATTTCAAGAAAGACTGCTAAGTAAGCAAGATTTTGGTTAGCGTCATTTCTTAATTCTTCCTAAAATTAAGTGGTTTTCTGTAAAACTATTGAATGATTTCCTGAAGTGATGCCTGGTTCTACCATTATAGCACAGGAGAATAATTAATTTTCTCCTTAAATCTCTTTATTATTTTTATGCCTGATTCCAGCTGGTATACAAATACAGATGGGCAGAAAATTTATGTACAGACTGGCACCAGGTTAGGACGGTTCAACTTATAATTTTTTAACTTCTTGATGGCACAAGAGTGATGCACTTGAGTAGGAAATGGTAGAGTATCTTTTCTGCATTTCCCTTGGGTTGCTGGGCAGCAACGGTAAGTCACAGGTCCTAGTCAGCCACAGCATCACAGAGGTCAACAACCAATACTCTCCAGGGGACTCTGTTGCCACATGGTATCGCCCAGCTGTACACTATTGTAAGTGCTCTGAGCACGTTTAAGATGGGCGAGGCTAAGCTGTGAAGTTGGGTGGGTTGGTTAGGTGTATTAAATGCATTTTTGACTGACAATATATTTTGACCCTATACCCTACTATGAATCAAGGAATATCTGTATAAGCAAGATTTTAATCCTTCTATTAATGAGATCAGTTTATTTCTCTTCATACAATTTTCTTATTAAGAAAAAAGGTTACAAAAATGTTGACCAATTTTTTTTAAATGTTTCCTATTTTCAAAGCATATTACTTGTATGCAGGTCACCTGAATATTAGACTTTCAAATACGTGACCTATAATATATTCTGGGGGGATATTTATATGTACATAAATGTATATATGTGTGTGTGGGCTTGCAATCTATATAGCTCTGAAACCAGTGTTGAAATATATAGGAAAGTAGTTTGTTGTTTGTATTCTTTGAAACACTGTACAATTGTGTAAAATATGTTTTATTATAAAAAATGATCGAACAGCATTATGTAGAATTATTTTACAGATAGTGGCATAAGCATTTTTTTCCCAAAGAATTCCTTTACTATTTTAAAGTGTCCTTTTAAAAGAATGTTAAGTTTTATAACAATGATAACTAAATTATTGTGCAGAATGTAATGTCTGAAGATATTTTCAAAAATATACTTAAATATGGAAAAAATAGTTTTGAAACTTGATTTATAGTATATTGACTGAAATTAAATTTATTCTTATTAATATAAGTCATAGCTGCTCTAGAAATATCATGAAACATATGAATGACTTTTTCCAAGGTAAAAATCATCAGTATATCCCATTTGATCCCTTTCCTATTACTACGCATCTACCCAGAGAACAAAAATAATTTTATCATAAGGACATTTTCTCTAGATTGTTTATCCCAGCTCGTTTTACAATCACCAAGATGCCCACCAACCCAGGAATGGATTAACAAACAGTGGTATATGTACACCATGGAATATTATTCAGTCATTAAAAAAGGAGAGACTTGGGTGGCACCTGTGGCTCAGTGAGTAGGGTGTTGGCCCCATAAGCTGCAGGTGGTGGGTTCAAACCCAGCCCTGGCTAAAAACTGCAAAAAAAAAAAAAAAAAAAAGTGGAAACTTTACATTTTTTGTATTAACCTGTATGGAGTCTAAACATGTTCTTCTTAGTAAAGTATCACTAGAATAGAAAAGAAAGTATCCTATGTACTTAATACTTATATGAAACCAGTAGACAATCTAATCAATACCCACATAAGAGAAAAACCATATTCAATTCAAGTTGGGGGAAGGGGGAAGGGAGAAGGAAGGAGGATTGTTGTACCCCCACTTAATGTAAGGGTATATGGCACACTTCTCGGGTGTGGGGCACAATTACAAGAGGGACTCTACCTAATAAATACAAACATACTAACCTAATTTGTACCGTCACATTAACCTGAAATTAAAAAAAAGAATCATTCAGTGGAGTCAAACTATGACACTTTCCAAAGGAATTCACTTTTAATGGTTTGCAGATGTTGTGTTTGATGCTAGTTAAAAAAAAATTCAAATTTTAGACATAAAACTTTACATGAAATTCATCATCTAAGTGGGTTGCTTTCATTGTCAAGATAAAGAACATTTGGAAAGGGGTAAAAGCAGATATTTTAAAAAGTTTTATTACTAAAATTGTTTGCTAAATAGTTTTAATGGTAACTTGTAAAATATCCACTTAAATTGAGCGACTAAAAGGAATCCAATTTCCTTTTGGAGAGGGAGAGTGTTTTTAGGAAAGAAAATTTTAATACTTATAATACTGTACAGATTAAGCATCCTTAATCCAAAACATTAAATGCTCCAAAATTCAATACTTTCTGCCCAAGTGGAAACTCCTGTCATACCGGATATTATGTTGCCCTAGTGGTGATGAAGGCGAGTCTGAACACGCTACAAAATGTGCTGATAGATGTCCTGGAGACAATGTCTTTGGGTTTACTGAAGGACAGAGCAGCTTGCATTCCAGATGGAGCAAGAGGTTATGTGGGTTTATAAAATCTTAGAAAAGACAAAAAACATTGTTAATGAAGCGGATGACTCTGGAGGAAGCATTTTAGAAGGTCATCCAGCAGAATGTCTTCTCATACCTGGAGACATTTTTCATCCCTTAACTACTGTTTTCTTTCTTTTTTTTTTTTCAATTTTGGCCAGGCCAGGCTGGGCTTGAACCCTCCCCCCCTGGTATATGGGGCTGGCACCCTACTCCTTGAGCCACAGGTGCTGCCCTTTTTTTTTTGTTTTGAGACAGAATCTTACTCTATTGCCCTAGGCTAGAGTGCCGTGACATCTTAGCTCACAGCAACCTCAAACTCCTGGGCTCATGCAATCCTCTTGCCTCAGCCTCCTGAGTAGCTGGGACTACAGGCATATACCACCACCTCTGGCTAGTTTTTCTATTTTTGGTAGAGTTGGGGGTCTCACCGTTGCTCAGGCTGGTCTCAAACTCCTGAGTTCAAACAACTTACTCACCTCGGCCTTCTAGAGTGCTAGGATTATAGGCGTGAGTCATCACACCTGGCCCCTTATCTACTGCTGATGTTTTCTCTTATTTACAAAAATAAAATACAGTGTCCAGTACTCTTTTAGTCAAAATAGCATCCTAGTTGGATGATTGTTGCAGATGTTTACAGATGATGCAGGCATTCTGGTGATGCTATTGTGCTCTTTAGTACCTGAACATATACATTTTTTTACTCTATTATTAATGATAGTATGTCATACTTTTTACCGTTAAGCACTTGTGTGAACAAGTATCAGAAAATGATGGCTTATTGTGGGCACATAAATTCAGTGTCTGAAATGATGGTGATGCCAAACGACCATAAATTGTCCACTTGGTTGGCTGAAATAGTCATCCCTTTGCTTTCTGGTAGTTCAATGTACATGAATTTTGTTTCATAACAAAATTATTTAAAATGTTACATAAAATTGCCTTCAGGTTATGTGGATAGGTATATATGAAACATAAATGACTTTCATGTTTAGACTTGGAGCCCATCTCCAAAATATCTCATTATGTACATACAGGTATTCCAAAATTAAAAAAAATTAAAATCAGAAACATTTCCAGTCCCACATATTTTAAATCTGGAATATCCAACTTGTATTTCCTTTTTTTTTATATCTGCATTTTAAGATTTCCTATAAAATATATAGAAAAAACAATGTATCTTAAAAAGTAAACATTTCTTTTAAAGGCACAAAATGTCTGTGATCTTTTTAAACTGTGTCAGTCTGCACTTCCCAAAGTGATCCCCTTACAACAGTATCAGGATTAACTGGGGATATTTAATAAAATGCTGTGGGTGGAACTTGGGGGTATGTGGCTCAAGTTATCTTGTTGTGGGAACTTGAGGGGCCGAAGTGTTTGCAACACCACTAGCACCTCATTCCTACCACTGCGTAGGTCAACTTACCAAGGCCCATACACTCACACAGTAACAGTAGAGGCAGCGGACCACAGGATGCCACCAGGGGCGGCTTTAACCTGTGAAAGAAAGAATTCCGTGGAAGGGAAGGAGTTTGTTAAGAATTCTTTCGACTGTTAGAATTTGCCTTAGAAAATGTAGGTATCTAAGTCCTATCAACAAAGGTCCTAAATTTGAATATGGCTTGGTCCCACCTACCTCTGTACTTTCCCAGCCTGTGTGCTGCTTTAAGTTGTAGATAAACTGAATTTTTTTCTTCCAATGTATCATTTGCTCTCTTGCTTCTAGCCCTCCACACAGAATGACCCTTCTGCCTGAAATACTTTTTTCTACTCCTTTCCTATCCTCGCACCTCCTTTATCTCTTTGATAAGACTCTGCAGACAAGCTTCCCTGATTTGTGCTTCTATGAGAACTTTGCCATTTCTCTGTCGTAATAGCTGCAACTGCCTCTTTACCTTCCCTGCTATAGTGTAAGCTCGCTGAGGTCAAGAACCACGACTCCTTTGCTCACCATGCTACTTCAGTGCCCCACACGATGCTAGGCCCTCAAGAAATATTTACTAAATAACAGATCCAGGTTTTAAACTCTCCCTCTATTCAAAAAAAAATAAGACCTTTTTTTATTCTTTTACTTTTTATTTCCTAAAGGTGCTAAACTCTAATAAATCTTACTGAAGTCATGGCACCACAATATTAGCACTTGTTTAGTCATCTTTCAAGTCTTTTTCCCCCCTAAGATTAGGGGATGTAAAGTCTTATGAATCTGCAAGATTTTCTTTTTTTCTATTTAAGGGGGATGGGCACACTTATCCCAAGTTGTTTTTCGGCATTTCTATTGCTGTTAGCTTTAGAATTAAGACATGATCTAAATGAAATGCTAATTATTAGAAACGGATCCAAAATTCACAGAGGAAGTAAAAGGGGCTGAGGGTGAAGTGACAGTAGGTTTTGTGCCTTGGACCCTGTTCTGGAGCACATCTGTTGCCCACACCTCCTCCTCACACCCACCCCACCTTTGGAGCCAGTTCTGCTCTGGAATCTGGGACTAATTCCAACTTCAGCATAAGAGTGTCTCAATGGTCGGATTTACTCTCGTTTTACTCTGACCTTTTGCTTCATTTCTAGAAAATGCAATTTCTGCCTTTTTATGAGATCAGTCCCTACACTTATACTGTATTCATGGACGTTGGGTCCTGGGCAGCAGCTCAGCAGTTCTTCGCAACCTGCACCTCTCTCTTCTGCTACTAACCAGTCTGCTCCTACTCAGGTTCAAGCAGTCATAGACACCCTCTGGGGAAATGTGAGCACGTGCGCCCCAGCCTCTGCCTTAGAAACAACACGTACCCCTAGGTACCTCTTTGTCTCTCATCACTTTTGCCACATGCTTGCTGTGGAATCCCTCAGTTTGTTTACCCTTTGCATCAATTCCAGGAGGCACATTACTCTCTACACAGAACACAAAGTCCTCACGTCAATCTTGTTTATAATTCATACTTCATTTGCACATGGTCCAAGGAAAAAATTTCAAGCATTTCCATCCTGTGACCTCTAATTTTTCTCCCTTAACATTAGGAATTAATTCAATCTACAATGATTTCTGTCTATGTGATGACTTCTATGTAACACTATATTTTAAAAGTATATTAACTCATGCATTATGCAAAGTTGTTGTATAACTATACAAATAGCATCTGCTTGTATGATCAAGAATTACAAACAGAATGGTATTACCTTTCAGTCATGACTGTTTCTGAGATCCACATATCCAGTATTGTCAGACCCATGGCTGTAGGTATCTGTATTTGGTGTCATATTCACCTTCATATATGACTTACAGGAAAAAGAAAAATACATGTTCAAATCAGAGTTTGCAACCCTTTCAGAAAAAAGTGTAATGTGTAAATTAAGACTGCTTGCTATATAAGAAAAAGATTATTCTAGTTTCAAAAAAAAAAAAAAAAAACCATGGTTATAAATAGTTCCTAAAGAAATAGTTCTAAAACTCTCTTGGGCCTTTGTGACTTTTATAAAATATCTTTGAATATCAAAGAAGAAATAAATCAGACATGTAAACTAAAGTTTTTTCTTGCAAAGAAATACAGTGAAATTGTGTTAAAATCAATTCCGCAGGATTAATTGATACTTAATGCCAGTAGTGTTGCTTCTTTGGTAATCTTGACAAAAGGGCAAAATTGTTGGCAATAGAATTATTCTTACCATGATACAGATTGCATTTTAAATGTTGCAAATGTCTGTTGATTGGCTACTATGACCATTACTGGAAACTAAGCACTCAGGGTTTGATTCTGGCTGTGAGGAATCACAGGTGTTCAATTACAGTTGACTTGTTCTCTCCTTTAACTCTTACTCCTGTCTAAACTGAGTTAGAAAAATATGGGTTAAGAAAAACGAAAAAGAAAAAAGAGAGACAGAAAAAAATTTTTGCTGAAGAACCATTCTTCGAAGAATATTTTATTTGTTTTTCTCCTTTTTTCATAAAGTCAGCCTCAGATAAACAGATTAGATTTGGTTTCTTCTTTGCCATTGGTTCATTCTTTGCTGATAACGTATTGATCATATTTGACAGTTTATTTTAAAAGCAAACAGACTTCCAAATTAGAAGGTTTTGTGATTCATGGGTCCATCCTGTCCATGAATAAAGAATCTTATCCTCAGATTGTTGGTGTACCAAGTAATGTGTAACCCACTCACGCTGAAAAGGACACTGATTTATGTCAAATTGCAAAGTTTCATTGAATATTTTGCATGGAGCCATGTTAGCCTATATATCTTACAATGTATATCCAATTATTTTAACCCCTGCATTGTACCTTCCAATAAAAAAGAAGAACTTAGTATAAGAAGTCCTTCTTCCTTCCTTTAAGCTTTCCCTTAAAAGGCTTCCAGCTTTTCAGCTTTTTTGGCTTGGAGGAGACCAAGGTGGAACTTTCTTTGGTCATCTCGAATCCGGGTTCATCTGACACCAGCAGCCTCCACCACGCCACCTAAGTTTGACCCCAACAAGATCAAAGTTATGTACGTGAGGTGCCCTGGTGGCAAAGTCGGTCCCACATCTGCCCTGGCCCCCAAGATTTATCCCTTGAGTTTGTCTACAGAAAAGGTTGGTGATGTCATTGCTAAGGCAACTGGTGACTGAAAGAGTCTGAGGATTACAGAATGTGGACACATTTTTATTTAACTTTAAAGCCATATGCACCAATAAATTAATTGATTGGGGGTAAAGAATTCAACAATCAACTCTCTCTGTGTTGATTTTACATTTTTCATTGTGTTATGATATTAAATTGCATACTAGGCCAGAAGCTTATGGCTTTGTGCTAGAAGGATGAGAAATTAATGATGTATAAAACATATCTAAAAATGGCAATGTCAATGATGATGATGTCCTTACATCTTAAGAGACCTACATAACCGTATTATAAACTGGGATATAAGGACATACAGCACGTTGACATCAACTTGTAAATCAGCTACCCAAGGGCCCAAGAGCTTCATGATCTTGGAGCGAGGTCAGTTGGTATGTTTTCCTAAAAGAAAGAAATTCAAAATGTACAACACTCACAGAGGAATAGAGGACCGTTTTCTTTACTAAAGTATTATTCTAAAAATAAGTTTAGGCTTATTCTGTGTTGAAATGAAACAACACATGTACAGGTCCTAGAGACAGAATGATATATATATACAGGGAGGCCATATTTTAAATTGCACGTGTACTTTATGGCCACCCTGTATATATAAACATGTGTATGTACATATATATACATACATATATGATATACGTATATATACACATATATATACTTTTTAAAATAATTTTATTAAATCATAATTGTGTACATTGGTGCAATCATAGGGCAGAATGTACTTCATATACAATCAGAAACATTTTGATCGTACTGTGAGAGATAGCCCTCATAGCATTTTCTTAATCACTATATAAAGACATTGATACTCTGCATTTAATAAGTTTCACCAGTACCCTACTAAGATGCACCATAGGTGTGATCCCACCAATTGCCCTCCCTCCACCCATCCGGTTGCAATATTTTTATCAGCCAATCAATGCATGACCTTTTTGTATGTGTATTTCTGCTGGA
>CAUYRH010021484.1:0-11866 GCA_963574655.1 Perodicticus potto | reverse complement strand
CCCCAGCAGGGTTGATGTGCATTCTTCGACCTTCTCTTTTGGCTCAGATCCAAACCATCAGCTTTCTTGCTAAATTTCTGTCCTTTAACTCTCCTTCTGGATGGGAACCTCTGCAGAAAGCTGGCTACAGACCACCATCTTGGCTCCTCCCCCCTCTAAACTGCATATTTTAAAAAGGTTTATTTTATGATAGGTGAACTGTATGTCAATAAAGCTGTTAACATAAGACATCAAATCCAGTTTTAGAGACTTCCCTTTTATGGTGGAAAATAGTAAATGGATTTGGAGTGACACAGAGGAAAGATCACAACCCAGGAGGAGAATATTTGTCCCAGGTCTACCAAATATTAGTTTTGGGATCTTAAGCAAATTCCTTAATCATTCCAGTGACAGCTTCTTTATATGTAAAACAGAAAAAGGGTAATCATTTCATCAGATCCTTTCGAGAACTAAATTCAAAAGCACATCAAAAAGCACCATGTATACTTCCTCGCTCTAAAAAGTGCCCAATAGTGCCCTTTCTCTGCTTCTTCTCTATCTTCTACCCATCTACCCCTAATCTAAAACATGTTACTCCTTGTCATGGAGTATTTAATACTAATACAAAAGTAGAAAGAAAAATAAAATAACCCTTTGTACCCACACACCTTTCATCATCTCTCAACTCAAGAGTAAACTCAGTTCATCTTTATGTCCCCCACATCCCATCACACTTTTCCTTCCCTGCCCAGATTATTTGAATGAAAATCCTATTCATTCTATCACATCATCTGTAAACATTAGAGTATGTACTTCCAAGCTGAGTATTTTTTGTAAATATGTATAATACCATTATCAAACATAACAATAAATTAACAGTACCATAATGTCAACAAACATCTCTTAAGTTTCCCAATTTCTCTGGTTATCTCAGGGAAATTATCTCCACATAAGTCAGGCTCAAAGCAAGACACTGTATGTTGCAACTGATTGAGTCTTTTTTTATTTTACTTTTTTAATTAAGTCATAAACACTATACATAGTCATCATGTATACATTGATGACTTTATGGGGTACAATGTGCTGATTTTATATACAATTAGGAATGCTTACATCAAACTAGTTAATATAGCCTTCACCTCATTTACTTAATTATTGTGTTAAGACGCTTATACGCTATACTTAATGGATTTGACATGTACCCTTGCAATATGAACCATAGAAATGGTTCCACTGTTTACCCTCCTTCCATCAAATCTCCCTGCTCCCCTTCCCTCCTTCATCTTGGGCTACAGTTGTGATTTATCTTTCTTATGTAAGTGTGAGTGATTATAAATTGGTTTCATAATAGTACTGAGTACACTGGAGAACTGAGTACTTTTTCTTCCACTCTTGAGATACTTTACTAAGAAGAGTATGTTCCAGCTCCATCCATGTAAACATAAAAGAGGTAAAGTCTCCATCTTTTTTAAGGCTGCATAATATTCTATGGCATACATATACCACTATTAAGCCATTCATGGGTTGATGGGCACTTGGGCTTCTTCAATGACTTGGCAATTATGAATTGAGCTGCAATGAACAATCTGGTGCAAATATCTTTGTTGTAAGGTGAGTTTTGGTATTTTGGATATACACCTAGTAGAGGAATTGCAGGGTCAAATGGCAGGTCTACTTTTTGATCCCTGAGTGTTCTCAAAACTACTTTCCAAATGGAACACATTAGCTTGCATTCCCACCAGCAGTGCAGAATGGTTCCCTTTCTCCACATCCATAACTTTGGAATTTTTTTATGTGAGTGACTCTTACTGGAGTTAGATGATATCTCAAAGTGGTTTAGATTTGCATTTCTCTGATGTTTAAAGATGATGAGCATTTTTTTATGTGTCTGTAGACTA
Organism: Perodicticus potto; assembly: GCA_963574655.1. Taxonomy (NCBI): domain Eukaryota; kingdom Metazoa; phylum Chordata; class Mammalia; order Primates; family Lorisidae; genus Perodicticus; species Perodicticus potto. The sequence continues at coordinate 9,989 of CAUYRH010021484.1, read as the reverse complement.
TGCACCTGTCTTCTTCAGAGAAGCTTCTGTTCAATTCTCTTGCACACAATGAAATGGGATTACTTGTCCTTTTCTTATTACTAACTTTGAGTTCTTTGTGGATTCTGGTTATCAAACCTTTGTCAGAAACATAACCTGCAAATATTCTCTCCCAATCTGAGGGCTGTCTGCTTGCTTTACTTGCTATGTTCTTGGCTGCAGAGAAGCTTTATAATTTGATCAGATTCCAGTAATGTATTTTTGGTATTGCTTCAATTATCCAGGGGTTCCTCCTCATAAAGTATTCTCCCATGCCAATTTCTTCAAGAGTTTCCCCTGCACTCTCTTCAAGACTCTTTATAGTTTCATGTCTTAAGTTTAGGTCTTTTATCCAGTGAGAGTCAATTTTTGTTAGAGGAGAGAGGTGTTGGTCCAGTTTCAGTCTTCTACAAGTCACCAGCTAATTCACACAACACCATTTGTTAAATAGGGAATCTTTCCCTCAATTTATATTTTTGATAGGCTTGTCAAACATCACATGATGATAAGTGTCTGGGTTCGTCTCTTGGTTCTCTATTGTGTTCCATACATCTACCTCTCTATTTTTGTGCCAGTACCATGCTGTTTTGATCTCTAGAGATTTATAATATAGTCTGAAGTCTGATGGCATGATTCATCCTGATTTGTTTTTATTTTTGAGTAATGTTTTGGCTATTCGAGGTTTTCTCTATTTTCATATAAAATGAAGTACTAATTTTCCAGATCTTTAAAGTATGACAGTGGTGCTTCAATAGAGATTGCTTTAAAATTGTATATTGCTTTGGGTAGTATGGACATTTTGACAATGTTGATTCTTCCCAGCCATAAGCATGGTATGTTTGTCCATTTGTTAACTTCGTCAGCTATTTCTTTTCTCAGAGTATCATCGTTTTCTGTATAGAGATCTTTCACATTCTTTGTTAGGTAAACTCTCAAATATTTCCTCTTCTTTGACAATACTGTAACAGGAATAGAGTCCTTGACAGTTTTTTAAGCTTGACTATTGTTGGTATATATAAAGGCTACTGATTTGTGAGTATTGATTTTGTATCCTGAGATGCTGCTGTATTCTTTCACCACTTCTAAGTTTTGTAGTTGAGTCCCCAGGGTTTTCCAGATATACAATTATATCATCTATGAAGAGTAAAAGTTTGATTTCCTCTAATCCTATTTCGATACCCTTGATCGCCTTCTCTTTCATGATTGCGATGGCTAAGCCTTCCATCATAATGTTAAAAAGCAGTGGAGACAATGGGCAACCTTGCCTGGTTCCTGATATGATTGGAAATGATTTCAATTTTACTCCATTCAATACAATATTGGCTGTAGGTTTGCTGTAGATGGCCTCTATCAGTTTGAGAAATGTTTCTGGATACCTATTTTCTTAAGTGTTCTAATCATGAAAGGATGCTGGATATTATCAAAAGCTTTTCTGCATCAGTTGAGAGAATCATATGGTCTTTGTTTTTTATTTTGCTTATGTGATGCATTATAGTTATAGATTTATGTATATTGAACAAACCTTCAGACCCTGGGATCAAACCCACTTGGTCATGGTGTATAATTTGTTTGGTATTTGGATTCTCTTTGCTAGGATCTTATTGAATATTTTTGCATCTATCTTCATTAAAGATATTTGTCTATAATTTTCTTTTCTTGTTCAGTCTTTTCCTTAATTGGGGATCAGGGTGATATTGCCTTCTTAGAATGTATTGGGAAGTATTCCTTCTTTTTCTATGTTTTGGAAAAGGTTAAGTAATATAGGTACTAGTTTCTCTTTAAAGGTTTGGTAGTATTCTGATGTGAAACCATCTGGTCCTGGACTCTTCTTCTTTGGGAGATTTCATATAGTTGATGTTATTTCAGAACTTGATATAGGACTGTTCAACATTTCCACTTCTTTCTGGCTAAGCCTGGAAAGGTAGCATGCTTCCAAGTATTGGTCTATTTCCTTCACATTTTCATATTTCTGAGAACAGAGTTTTTGGTAATATTCATTAAAGATTTTTTTTTAATTTCTGAGGACTCTGTTATCTCACCTCTGTCATTTCTGATTGATGAAATTAGATATTTTACTCTTTTATTTCTGGTTAGGTTAGTCAAGGGATATCTATTTTATTGAACGTTTCAAAATCCAACTTTTTCATTCATTGATATGGCTCTTATGTATAATTCTTTTGTTTTCAATCTCATTTAATTCTGTTCTAATGTTGGTTATTTCTTCTCTTCTGCTGGGTTTGGGGTTGGAATGTTCTTCCTTTTCCAGTTGTTAGAGATGTCCCACTAAGTTGTTAACTTCCTCTCTTTCTCTTCTCTTGAGGAAGACTTTCCGTGCTATAAATTTCCCTCTTAGGACTGCCTTTGCAGTATCCCAGAGGATCTGATAATTTGTGTCTTCATTATCATTTTGTTCTAAAAATTTGGTAATTTCCTTCTAAATCTCATTCTTTTTAATTTGCTGAAGTTAGACTTGTGACCTAAGATGTGAGCAATTTTGGAGGCTGTTCCATGGGCTGATGAGAAGAATGTGTATTCAGTTTTGTTAGGATGAAATGTTCTGTAGATGTCTGTTAAATCCAAATGTTGAATGGTTAAGTTTAAGTCTATAATTTCTTTGCTTAGTTTCTTATTGGAGGATCTACCCAACACTGCCAATAGGGTGTTAAAATCCCTCACTATTATGGTGCTGGAGGAAATCAAGGTGCTCATGTCTGTTAGAGTCTCTCTTATAAATTGAGGTGCATTCTTGTTGGGCTCATAAATGTTAATAATTGAAATCTCATCATGTTAAGTGTTTTCCTTAACAAATATGAAGTGACCATCCTTGTCTTTGCTCACTTTTGTTGGTTTAAAGCCTAATGTATCTGTGAATAGAATTGCAACACCTGCTTTTTTCTGATTTCCATTTGCCTGGATTATAGCTGTCCATCCTTCACCCTGAGTCTATATTCATCCTTTAATGTAAGGAGAGATTCTTGTATGCAGCAGATATCTGGCCTGAGTTTTTGTATCCAGTAAGCCAACCTGTGCCTCTTTAGAGGACAATTTAAGCCATTCACATTAATTGTGAGTACTGATCAGCCTGGTAGTATTTTGGGTGTCATGTTTTTCAAATCACCAGTGGGCATGCCACTGTGTAAGTTGGGATTTTATCAAAAGTTTCTGAGTGAGTTTACTTTGGCAGTAGAGGATTGTGCTGGTCATTGTAGAGGATAGGTCTAAGAATATCCTGGAGAGCTGGTTTAGTTTTCACAAATTTCTTCACTGTGTGTATGTCATTAAAGTATTTGACTTCTCCATCATAAATGAAACTCAATTTAGTTGTAATTAACCAGCCCTTTACCAAAAAGCTGGGACTGGGGACTGTGGCTTTTCCCCTACAGCTTTACAAAGGTCCCATTTAGTACTACAGCCTGAGACTCTGGGCACCTGCTTGGTGAGATGGGGCTAGGTGGCCCTGTCTTGTATTTAGCTAGACTCTGTCCAATCCTAGTGAATCAGTAATTTTGGGTTAAAATCTCAGCTATGAAGAAATACAGGCAATGAAGACACTCCAACCCCCACAGGCAACAACTGGAAAAGGAGAATCAAACCTTCCCACTACAAAACAACCAGGGTACAACCCTGGAGAGTCCCTGGGTGAATATCCCAGATCAAGAGTTCCAAACCAATTGTCCTGGTCAGCACAAATACAAATCAAATGGGAGAGTTCAAAAGGTCTCCAGCAACTGGACAGCCAGGTGTCCACTGGCAGCTCATGTGACTCACTCAGATGCTCCAGGTAGCCAAAAAGGCCCACCCAACACAAGAATTAGTCCAGAGATGCTGGTGCCTCCTTTCCTACCTTGCACCTCCATCACACCCAGCCACTGGTAACCCTGCAGTGCTGTGGCCTAAATACTCAAGTACACCAGGTATTTGCATCTGAGTCAAAGGGGAGTCAATGCCTCCATGACCAGGCCATCTCACTCTTTTACATGTGGTTATCCAGCTCTCCCAACACCATTTTTTGAACAGGGATTCTTTTCCCCAGTGTATGCTTTTGTTTGGTTCATCAAAGATCAGATGGCAAGTAAAGACTGGCTTCATCTCTTGGTTTTCTATCCTGTTCCATATGTCTATGTCTCTATTTTTCTGCCAATATCAGGCTGTTTGGATTACTGTCAACTTGTGATATAGTCTGAAGTCTGGTAGGGTGAGGCCTCTGACTGTTTTTATGACTAAGAGTAGCCTTAGCTATACAGAATTTTTTCTGGTTCCATACAAAATGAAACACTATTTTTTCCAATTCTTCAAAATAAATGATGTTGGTATTTTAATTGGGATTGCATTGAATCTATAGATAGCTTTTGGTAGAATAGACATTTTAACACTGTTGATTCTTCCCAGCCAAGAGCATGGTATGTTCTTACATTAGTTAGTGTATTCCACAATTTATTTTCTTAGGGTATCATAATTCTCTTTGAAAAGATCTTTTACCTCTTTTGTTAGGTATGTTCCTAAGTATTTCAATTTCTTTGAAGCTACTGTGAAAGGAATTGTGTCCTTGATTTGCTTTTCAACTTGTTTTTTATTGGCATATATAAAGGCTACTGATTTGTGGACAATGATTTTATACCCTGAGACATTATTGTATTCACTGATGACTTCCAGGAGTTTTTTGGTTGAGTCTCTGGGGTTTTCTAAGTATAATATCATATCATCAGCAAAAAGGGAGAGTTTGACCTCCTCTGCCCCCATCTGGAGTCCCTTTATATCCTTCTCTTGCCTGACTGCATTGGCTGGAACTTACAGAACTATGTTGAATAATAGTGGCGATAGTGGAAACTTTGTCTAGTTCCAGTTCTAAGTGGAAAAGCTTTCAGTTTTATACCATTCAGTATGATGTTAGCTGTGGGTTTGTCATCAATGGCTTCAATCAGCTTAAGAAATGTGCTACCTATTCCTATCTTCTTAAGTGTTCTTATTAGAAAAGGATGTTGGATTTTGTCAGATGCTTTTTCTGCAACTAATGAAAGGATGATATGGTCTTTGTTTTTGCTTCTGTTAATATGGAAAATTAGATTTATGGATTTGCATATGTTAAAACAGATTTGTATCCCCAGCATGAAGCCTACTTGATCATAGGGTATAGTTTTTTTAATGTGAAGCTGCAATCTATTAGCTAAGATTTTGTTGATATTTTGTATTGATAGTCATTAGTGAAATTGATCTGGTTTTTAGTTGGGTCCTTTCCTGGTTTTGGAATCAAGGTGATGTTTGCCTCATAGAACATGTTGAGAGAAGGTTTCTTCCTTCTTAATGTTTTGGAATATAATCTGCAGTATAGGGATAAGCTCATCTTTGAAGGTATGATAGAATTCTGATGTGAAGCCATCTGGTCTTGAGGTTTTCAGTTTCTTGAGACACAGTCTTATTATGCCACCCTCGGTAGAGTGCTGTATTATACCAGATTACAGCAACCTCAAACTCTTGGGCTTACACAATTCTCTTGCCTCAGCCTCCCAAGTGGTTGGGACTACAGAAGCCCACCACAATGCCTGGCTATTTTGTTGTTGTTGTTGTTTAGCAGGCCCGGGTTGAGTTCAAATGCAGCAGCCCCAATGTATGTGCCAGGTGCCCTAACTACTGAGCAACAGGTGCCAAGCCCTGAGCTTTTTGCTGTTGTTGTTGGAAGCTTTATTTTTTCTGCAATCTCAGTGCTTGATATAGGTCCTTGTATAATTTAGGTATCAAGGTAATGCTGGCATTATAGAAGAAGAGAGGGAGAATTCCCTCCTCTGAATTTTTGGAATAGTTTTAGTAGTGATATTAGTTATTCTTTGTAGATAAGTAGAATTTGGCTGTGAATTCATTCAGTCCCAGTGAATTCTTTGTTAGGAGACATTTTATTACTGATTCCATCTCATTGTGTGTTACTGATCTATGCAGATTTTGAATTTATTCTTGATTCAATTCAATATAGGTTGTGTATTTCCAGAAACTTATTAATTTCCTCTAGTTTTTCCAGTTTATCAGTGTACAGTTGTTCATAATAGTCACTGATGATCTCTTGTTTTTCTAGAGTATCAGTATCTTCTTTTACATTTATGATTTTATTTGGCAAGTTTATCAAGTTTTTGAAATCTTTTTGGAAAAATAACCTGGTATTTAATTTATCCTTTTTGTTATTTTTGTAATTTCCAAATATTAAGAAACTACAGATGTTTTAGATACATGACTTGAGTCAGGGCTGTACCTCTGACCCTCACCCAAATGGTGTTCATTGCCCCTGCTAGGTGGGGTTTTGCCCTCCCCTCCCCACGCTTCTCATGCTGCTTGATTTCTGATGACTGTCACTTTCCTACGTGTACTCCTGTGCTCACTGGTTAGTTATAATTTATTAGAGGGTATATGTGATTTTTTTTTCCATTCTTAAGATAGTCTGCTTAGGATAATGGTGTCCAGTTCCTTCCAAATTGCTGCAAAAGACAGTAATTCATCCTTTTTTATGGCTGTGAAGTAATCCATGGTACACATGTAGCACATTTTATTAATCTGCTCATGACTTGATAGGCACCTGGGTTGATTCCACGTCTTCACAATTATGAATTGTGCTTCAATAAATATTCCAATGCAGGTGTCTTTTAGATAAAATGTTTTCTTTCCCTTTGGGTAGACACCCAGTAGCAGGCTTGCTGGACTGAATAGTATGTCAACATTTAGTTCTTTGAAAAATCTCAACACTTGTATCCATAAGGGTTGTACTAATTTGCAGTCCCACCAATAGTGTATAAGTGTTCCTTTCTCTCTGCATCCATACCAGCATCTATTGCTTTTTGACTTTTAATAAAAGCTATTCCAACAGGAGCAAGGTGATATCTCATTGTGCTTTAATTTGCATTTCTCTAATGATTAGTGATGTTGAGCATTATTTCATATGTTTTTTTAGCCATCTGTCATCTTCTTTTGAAAAACATCTGTTCACATCTCTTTCCCACTTTTTAATGGGGTTTATTCTTGATAATCAGTTTAAGTTCTTTATAGATTCTAAATATTTAGCCTTTATCAGATGTGTGGATTGTGAATATTTTCTTCTATCTCATAGGATATCTGTTTGCTCTGTTGATTATTGTCTTAGCTATATAGAAGCCTTTTAATTTAATCAAGTCCCATTTATTTATTTTTATTGCTGCTGTGATTGCCATTAGGGTCTATGTCATAAATTCTTTCCTTAGAGCAAAGTCTAAAATAGTTTTTCCTACATTTTCTTCTAGAATTCTTATGATTTAATGCCTTAAATTTCAGTCTTTTACCCATCTAGAATTAATTTTTTAGAGTCATGAGAAATAGGAGGTCCTATTTCATTCTTCTGCTTATGGCTATCCAATTGTTCCAGCATCAGTTATCGAATAGGGCTTCTTTTCCCAAGTTTGCATAATTGTCTGCTTTGTCAAGGATGAGTTGGCTGTAGGATCTGGTTCTCTCCTTGGCTCTTTGCATAATTGCTGCTTTGTCAAGGATGAGTTGGCTGTAGGATCTGGTTCTCTCCTTGGCTCTGTTGGTCTCTCTCTTATTTTTGTACCAAAGTATGTTGTTTTGATGACTATCCCCTTGCAGTATAGCTTGAAGTCTAGCAACACAATGCCTCTAGCTTTGCACTTATTGCTTAGGATTATGTTGGCTATTTGGGCTATTTTCTGGTTCCAAATGAAGCATAGAATTATTTTTTCTTGATCTGTGAATATGACATTGGTATTTTTTCAGGGATTATTACACTGATGGTGTGAATCATTTTGGATGGTAAGAGATTTTTAATAATGTTTCCATAAATACATGAGCATGATATAATTCTCCATTTGTATGTGTCATCTGCAATATCTTTCCTCAGTGTTTTATGGTTCTCCTTGCAAAGATGTTTCACTTCCTTGGTCAAGTGTATTTTGGAGTATTTTATTTCCTTTGTAGCTATTATGAATGGTTAAGTTTTTTATTTGATTCTTAGCTTAACTGTTACTGGTATGTAGATATGCTAGTGCTTTGTGTACATTGACTTTTATATCCTAAGACTATTGAATGCTTTTAATCTATTCCAGAGTCTCTTGGTGAAGTCTTTGGAGTTTTCTAGATCCAAGATCATATCATCAGCAAAAAGTGATAGTTTGGGGGGTGGAGCAAGATGGCCGACTAGAAGCAGCTTCCAAAAGAGGCTCCTGTCCACAAGGAAAAATAACCTCCAGAAACTGCACAATTAAGCTGAAGACTGGGATCCCAGCCGAGAGAGAACAGTAATACTGCTGGTCACCTCTGCTGAGGCAAGCTGCAACTCCAAGAAAGCAAACTTCAGGTACAAAATTCATCTGAAAGGAAAAGTGTCTTCCCCCCACCACCACCAAGAAAGCTGTGGGTTTTTTGCTTTTCTGTTTCCTTTCTTTTTTCTCTTCATTTGCTCCTGCAGGTTTTCTACAGACAAGCAGTGAACTGTGGACCTCATCTCACCCCACGAAAGAGTGCTGTGGGAAGTGGGGTCTGCTTTCCGCAGAGCGACCCTGCTGTGACTCTGAACACTCTCTTCCTAGGCATAAAAGCTGAACTAAAGTTTTCCCCACCATTCTGAACTTATAATACACCCTTACCACCTTACCTGAGGAACGGGAAGCCTAACCCCTGCCGAAACTGAGGGAGGAGGTTCTTAAGCAGCGCCCTCCACCACCCTGTCTGCTGCAACAGCACTCCACTGACAAAAGACTCTGGGAGGCCGGGGCGAGGCTCCTTTCCTCCAGCCAGGGAATCTGCCAGCAACCTCCAAGACTCTGCAGGCCCACCCCCAACCAGGAACTCCCCCAGTGACCGCGGGATGCTTGCCAGGCCTCTGCAGGCCCACCCTCAGCAAAGCACTCCCTTGGCAAATGCACAGGCCTGCGCCTGGCACCCCCAAAGCCTCTGCAGGCCCTCCTTTTGCCAGGGACTTCGCGGGAGGCACAGGCCTGCCCCCCAGCCAGGAACTCCCCCGGCAAATGCTCTGTCCTCCACCAGGCACTAGCTGGGCCTCTGCAGGTCCACCTTCTGCCAGGAACTCCGCCAGCCATGGCCACACCTCTGCAGGTCTGCCCCCGGCCAGGAACCCCACACACACAGCAACCTCGCCTGCCAGGCCTCAGCACACCTGCCTCTGGCAAGGGGCTCCAGGACCCACACAACCCACGTCCTCCCTCCCTTACCCTCCATGTCTCTGCACCGGCCCTGCTCATCTGGCCAGGGACTCCAGAAGCTGTGGGACCAGGGCCCTCCCTCCGGAGCCCTCCCTGCCTCTGCATGGAACGCTTAGCCTGGTCAGAGACTGCAGGAGCCATGGGCTCTCTTTGCCAAAGTCACTGGGCACTTGGCACTGCCAGAACCGTGTGCACCACCCCCCACCCTGCTGTTGGATCCAGGGGTGCCACACTCCGGAGCTGCTCCCAAGCCAGAAACCTGGCAGTCCCAGAGGAGCTACGCAGGGTCATTCCCTACAAAGTTCCAGCAACAATAGAGTGACCCTGCCAAGGTCTAATCTTGGAGAGACACCTTCTCAACTCTGAGGACGGCCAGAGGCAATGGTAAAAAACAATCAGGGGGCAGAATCAACGGAAAAAATCTGGCAATATGAATATTCAGAGTAGATCAACTCCTCCAAGGAATGACAAGTCAGACACAACACAAAACACCTTGCATAGGCGAATGGCTGAGATGTCAGAAATCAAATTTAGAATCTGGATAGCAAATAAGATCATTGGAATGGAGGAAAAGATGGAATTAGAATTTCAAGCAGTAATCCAAAAGATGACCCAAAAGATGTCTCAAAACTTCAACGAATTCAAAGACAAAATGACCAAATATTTTGACACATTGAGACAAGAAGTTGCAGCCCTCAAAGATCTGAGAAATACAGTAGAATCCCTCAGTAACAGAATGGAACAAGCAGAAGAAAGGATTTCTGACATAGAAGACAAAGC
>CAUYRH010021483.1:0-54210 GCA_963574655.1 Perodicticus potto | reverse complement strand
TTATTCAAAATTGCCTTGGCTATATGCTTTTTTTTTTCTGGTTTCATACGAAAAGAAGAACTATTTTTTCCAATTCCTCAAAGTATGCATTGGTATTTTAATGGGAATTTCATTAAATCTGTAGATTGCTTTAGGAAGTATAGACTTTTTATAAATGTTGATTCTTCCCAGCCATATGCTCTTCCATTTGTTAATATCTTCTGCTATTTCTTTTCTTAGGGTTTCATAATTCCCTTTGTAGAGGTCCTTCACCTCTTTTGTTAGATATATTCCTAGGTATTTCATTTTCTTTGAAGCCACTGTGAAGGGAATTGTATCTTTGATTAGCTTCTCAATTTGGCTATTATTGGTGTATACAAAGGCTACTGATTTGTGGACATTGATTTTATACCCTGAGACATTATTTTATTTCTTGATGACTTCTAGGAGTCTTGAGGTTGAGTCTCTGGGCTTCTCTAATTATAAGATCATATCACTGGCAAAGAGTAAGAGTTTGACTTCCTTGGCCCCCTATTCAGATGCCCTTTATATCTTTCTATTGCCTGATTGCATTGGCTAGAACTTCCAGAGCTATGTTGAATAGTAGTGGCAGAGCAATAGTAGTAGAGAGCAACCATGTCTGGTTCCAGTTCTGAGTGGAAAAGCTTTTAGTTTTAATCCATTCAGTATGATATTAGATGTGGGTTTTTCATAGATGCCTCAGTTTAAGAAATGTGCCTCCTATACCTATATTCTTAAGTGTTGCTGTTAGAAAAACATGCTGAATTTATTTAGGTACTTTTTCTGTACCTATTGAGAGGATCATATGTTCTTTGTTTGTGACTCTATTAATATAGTGGATTATATTTATGCATTTGTGTATGTTTTGCATATGCTAAACCAAACTTGAATTCCTGGGATGAAACCTACTTGATTGTGATGTATAATTTTTTTTACTGTGTACCTGTAATCTATTGGCTAAGATTTTATTGACTATTTTTGCACAAATATTCATTAGTGAAATTGATCTGTATTTCTCCTCTTTAGGTAGGTCCTTTTCTGGTTTGGGTATCAGGGTGATGTTTGCTTCTTAGAATGTGTTGGGGGAAGGTATCTTCCTTTTCAGTGTTTTGGAATAGGTTATGCAGCATAGGTACAAGCTAAGTTTTGAAGGTTTTTTTTTGTTGTTGTTGTTGTTTTGTGGAGACAGAGTCTCACTTTATAGCCCTTGGTAGAGTGCCATGGTGTCACACAGCTCACAGCAACCTCCATCTCCTGGGCTTAGGCAATTCTCTTGCCTCAGCCTCCAGAGTAGCTGGGACTATAGGCGCCCGCCACAACGCCCAGCTATTTTTCTGTTTTGCAGTTTGGCCGAGGCCAGGTCTGAACCTGCCACCTTCGGTATATGGGGCCGGCGCCCTAGTCAATGAGCCACAGGCGCCGCCCAAGTTTTGAAGTTTTGATTGAATTCTGGTGTAAAGCTATCTGGTACAGTGTTTTGTTTTGTTTTGTTGGAAGATTTTCTATTGTTTCTTCTCTCAGTTCTTGATATTGGTCTGTTCAGGAGATCTGTTTCTTCCTGATAAAGTCTAGGGAGAGGGTATGATCCCAGGTATTTGTCCATTTCCTCCACATTGTCAAGTTTTGGGGCATAGAGTTTCTTGTAGTAGTCAGAGATAATCTCTTGTATCTGTGGTATCTGTTGTTATTTCCCTTTTTTTCTTTCTGATTGGGTATATTAGAGATCTTACTTTTATGTTTTTAGTTAATTTGACCAAAGGTATACCAATTTTATATATCTTTTCAAAAAATCAACTTTTTGTTTCATTGATTTTCTGAATGATTCTTGTGTTTCAAATGGATTTATTTCTGATTTTATTTTGGTTATTTCTTTTTTTCTGCTAGGTCTGGGATTAGATTGCTCTTCCTTTTCCATTTCCTTCAGATGACTCTTTAGATTGTTGATGTGCTCTCTTTCTTTTTTGAATGTAGGCATCTAATGTGATAAATTTCCCTCTTAGGACTGCTTTTGCTGTATGCCATAGGTTTTGGTAACTTGTGCTTCATTGTTGTTACATTTGAGGAATTTATAATTTCCTCTTTATCTTTTCCTTAACTCAGCTGTCTTTCAGCATAACATTGTTTAATTTCCATGCTTTCATGTGGGCATGACAGTTTTTGGTGGATTTGAGTTCTACCTTTATTGCCTTGTGGTCTGAGAAAATATAAGGTATAATTTCAATTCTCTTAAATTTGTTGAGGTTTGTTTTGTGACCAAGGATATGATCTATTTTGGAGTATGTTCCATGGGCTGACAAGAACTACATATATTCTTTAGCTTTGGGATGATGTATTCTGTATGTGTCTATTAAGCCCATTTGTTCTAGAGTTGCATTTAATTCTTTGGTATCTTTGTTTATTTTCTGTTTAGAGGACCTATCTATTTCAACTAGTGGGGTGCTAAAGTCCTTAGCTATTCTGGTATTATAGGATATCATATTGTTCAGACCAATCAATGGCTGTTTCATAAATCTTGGGGCATTTAAGTTGGGTGCATAAATATTTAGAATTGAAATGTTCTCTTGATGTATGTTTTTTCCCTTGACTAGTATGAAGTGACCATCTTTGTCTTTCTTATCTTTAGTTGTTTTAAACCCACTTGTATCTGAAAATAAGATTGCAAACACTCCTGTCTTCTGATCTCCATTTGCCTGATATGTTGTTTCCCAATCCTTTATCCTGAGTCTTGATTTGTCCTTCAGGGTTAGGTGTGTTTCATGGAGACTGCATATGGATGGCTTATGCTTTTTTACCCAATCAGCCAGCTCGTCCCTCTTTACTGGGGAATTCATGTATTCAATAAGAATATATGTAGTTCTTGTCAGCCCATGGAACATACTCCAAAATAGATCATATCCTAGGTCACAAAACAAACCTCAACAAATTTAAGAGAATTGAAATTATACCTTATATTTTCTCAGACCACAAGCCATTAACATTTATTGAGAGAATTGATAAGTGTTGATGAAGTTCTAGTCATCTTATTTCATAAAAGTCCATTGCTTAGTTTTAGCCTTTGTACCAATGTGGAAGATAGGATTTTTATTTTATTTTCTGGGTGTTTTCTTTGCTGGTGGTCCATTGTGATAGTCAGTGTGAAGAATAGGTCTCATTATTTCTTATCAAGCTGGTCTTCTTGTGCTAATTTCCTCAATGTTTGCAAATCAGTGAATGATTTGATTTCTTCATCAATTTTGAAGCTTAGTTTAACAAGATACAGAATTCTGTGCTGAAAATTCTTTTGTTTAAGCATTAAGGTATACAGTTATGATTTAATAAAAAATTAAAAAATAAAAAATATAAACATTCCACATTGCATATCAAATCATCACACTGTACCCCATAAATGTATAGTTATGATTTTAATTAAAAATTAATAAAAAATAATTGATCTATTCTATGGGAAAAAAAGAAAGTTATAAGTAGCCAACCATTCTCTTTTGGCTTAGAAAGTTGTAGCTGAGAAATCCACTGTCACTCTGATGGATCTGTCCCTGTAGGTGAATTGGCACTTACTTCTGGCTGCTTGCAGAATTTTGTGTTTTGTCTTGACTTTGGACAGGTTCATTACAATGTGTCTTGGAGATTCTCTATTTGTGTTGAGATGATCCAGAGTTCCGTATCTCTCTCTCTTTTTTTGCATTCTTTTTACATTTTTTAATTAAATCATAACTGTGTACAATTATGGGGTACAATGTACTGATTTGATATACAATGTGGAACGCTTAAATCAAACTGATTAACATAGCCCCCATCTCACTTACTCATTTGTTGTGGTAAGACATATTGTGCACAATGCAATGGTACATTTCAAAACTACTAAGAATATAATATAAATGTCAATATCTCTCTTAAAGTAGTGTTTCAGAATCTTTAGTGATACTTGGGAACTTTTTATTTGTGATATTCTCTAGCAGGACTTCTATTCCTTTGGAAATTTCTTCTTCTACTTCAGAATGTAATTGTTATGTTTGAATGCTTTATGAAGTCCCTTAATTCTCTGAGTGAATATTTTGCTTTCACTCTGTTCTTTTCTGCCTCTTTAACTGCTTATGTTAGCTCAAGAGCTTTATCCTCTAGCTCTGAGCTTCTTTCTTCTCTATGGTCTAATACAGTGGTTCTCAACCTGTGGGTTGCAACCCCTTTGTAACAATGAAAATACATCCTACATATCAGATATTTACATTGCAATTCATAACAGTAGCAAAATTACAGTTACAAAGTAGCAACAAAAATAATTTTATGGTTGCGGATCACCACAACATGAGGAACTATATTAAAGGCTCACGGCATTTTCAGGCATTCAGAAGGTTGAGAACCACTGGTCTAATTTGTTATTGATTCTTTCTAGTGCATCTTTAGGTTTCCTGATTGATTCCTTCAATTCCACACGCTCTTCCATATCCTTTCTAGGTTTGACATATTTTTCACCCATTATTTGTTTTTGTTTTTTTTTTTTTTTGGACTTTCCTTTTATTATTTTCTACTTTCTCATCAATTCCCTTTGGTGTTTCTGCCATCCATGTTTTAAATTCCCTATCTTTCATTTCCATTAATTATTTATAGGTGGAATCCTCTGCAGTAGCTACATAATCATCACTTGGGGAGGGTTTCTATGTTCTGGTTTTTCATGTTGCCAGAATTATTCTGTTGTTTCCTACTCATGTGTGTTTTATTCTTGTTCATTTCCTTTCCCTGCTTTTTTCTGTCACTACTTCCTTCACTTTAAATTACCTTTTTTTCTGAGCTTAGGTGTAACATGGTCTTTTGGTATAAGGCCAAAAGGAAGAGAGGGCAAAGAGGAAGAAGGGAGAAAGAAGAGAAAAAATAAAGAAGAAAAAAGGAAAGGAAGGTGAAAGGAAATAAATGAGAAAAAGAGGAGAAGAAGGATAGAAAGAGAGAAAGGGAACAATAGGAGAAATGGTGGTGTTTGGCAGAGTTCTTTGACCTGCAACTGCAATTCTAGGACTTTGAGGGGTGAAGCTGGGTGAGTAACTCAAGGTCAGTAACTTCTTATCAGCTTGGATATAAAAAAGACCCCACCTTCACTAAATAGAGAAAATAATCTGCGGTATATTGCAGTGGGGATCTATCAATAACATCTTTCCAAAGACCAAAGCTAGAAGGGCACTCTAGACCCTGAGCTCATAGCCTCCTTCACCCAGGCCAATGCAGTGACCCCCAGTCAGACTAATTCTGTGACCCCTTCAGCCCTCAGAGGAAAGGACAAAAAATTATAAAAATAGATAAAGAAAATTAAAAATACAATTATTTAATATGAAGGAAAAAGGGATATCTTAATTATCGTATGAGAAATTTA
Source organism: Perodicticus potto (assembly GCA_963574655.1). Classification (NCBI taxonomy): domain Eukaryota; kingdom Metazoa; phylum Chordata; class Mammalia; order Primates; family Lorisidae; genus Perodicticus; species Perodicticus potto. The sequence continues at coordinate 48,851 of CAUYRH010021483.1, read as the reverse complement.
TGTGGGAAATATGATAACAATGGAAAAATTATACCAAGAGAGAGAAAAAGGAGAGAAATAAAAAAGAATGAAAGAATAAAAGGGGCTGAAAACTGTAACAAAAAAATGGAGGAGTCTTTGCTATTGAAAAAAGTAAAAACTACAGAATAAAAATACAACCACACAAGAAAAACTAAACAAAAAGCCCCAACAATATCAAGAAAAGAGAAGAAAAGAAAAAAAAATGAGAAAAAATTGAAAAAAGAAGCAAAAAATGTAAAACAATATGTGTGTGTGTGTGTGTGTGTGTGTGTGTGTGTGTGTGTGTGTGTGTGATGCACTATATTACCTGAACACCAGGTAGCACTGTGGTGGTAGGAAACAGAAAACACACCTGGGATTACCTGTATCTGATGGGGGTCAGAAGCCACTCTCTAGTTGCAAAGGAGAACAGATCTTGTCGTCCTGATTTCTTTGCCCTCAATCCAGTTCACTTCATTAGCATTCAGTGCCTCTGGGACTAGGGTTGCAAAGCTCTCACCAGACTTCCCAGGAGGCCCATCAGACAGTGTCTCCTGACAACAGTGGCCCTCCCAAGAGTGTGGGGGCCACCTAGCTCACCCCAAGGATGACTGCTAAGCTCACATCAAACATGGTTGCTCAAGGATGATTCTCACTAGGACCCCTACTGACTTATCCTCCCATATCAGTGGTCTTCCCACAATGGTGGCACCCAGCCAGCAGCAAAGCTGATGGGAGAACCACCTTGCCCAGTGTTCAACACCATGCCAGATGCTGTTTGAGTATACTTGCTGCTCCAGCAAGCAGTCCAGTCCCAAATAAAAATACTGCAGGACAACTCTTTCCCATCCCCAGACCTCTGTGGGAGAGCTGGCCAACCAGTTGGCCTCTGCCCGTACCAAGCACCTGCCTTCTGCAGAGGTTTTCCTCAGCACTAGACCTCCTTGTTGGCTCCTGAAGTCTCCTGCTGCTTCACTGTACCCCCTGAGTGATGTTTCCGTGCAGATCCCCCCAGCCAGAGGTGGCTAAAGACCACTTTCCCCTCACCACGAGTAGCCAGCAAGTAGATGTCTAGTCTGACATCTTGCTCCACCCCCTTAAAAGTAGAGGCTTCAGAGTCAGGAAAACCTAAGTGTAAATCTTGGCTGTGGGTTCATGGTCTTAATTTTTACTGGCTCTGAACCTCTGTTTTTGGATCTATAAAATTGATATAACAGCACAGAACTCATAGGGTCCTTGGAGTAAATGAGATAATTCCTGTAAAACACTAAACACAGTCATGGACAAATAGTAAGCACCCATTAAAGGTATCATCTTCATCATAGCTATCATTATCATCAGAGGATTCATTTCCCCTTCTATATTATAATCCTCTTGAAGGCAGGGGCCATGTCTTGGCCATTTTAATATCCCTACCATATCTTGTACATAGCTCTCAATGTGCATTAATTGCTTGAATTGTATTCTAACTGCTATCCTAAATGAAGCTCATGGCAGCAACACAGATGTCGAACTCCACCTTAGCTCATTTTCCCCTGCCTGCATCCCAAGGCCACTGGGTGTTAATCAATGCCATACATCAAAAATAGGCATGACGAATGTGGTAAGTATGCCAGCCTTGGGGCCATCTAAAATTAATTTGTCTACATTCTCCAAATGAACAGTAACTCTATTAAAATTCCCACCTGTGACAAGTACAAAGTGCAATTATTTTTTTCTGGAGTAAGAAACTGCCACTGGGGTGGTATTTCAAAACACTTGTCTCAACAAGTCCAAATTGCTAAGACAGTGCTTATATTCAAATCTAGAGGACATGTAAAAGGCCAGACTTTCAGTCTTTTATAGGAAAATAGAACTAAAAAGGCATGCTAAAGCTGGCAACCATTTCCCCAGATTCAACACTGAGTTAGGCTGAGGGAATGCTATGTTAGCCTGGGAATAATGCACTGTGTTTTGGAAATTTAAGTTTTTTGTTAATAAAATGCCACTGTACAGAAGCTCCCAACATGTCTGAACTTGGCCATTTCCATTGATTTTTTATTTTTTTTTTTACATTGACCTCCAGAAGAGAAATGGGATAGACACCTCAGCCAGTGTGAAAAGGCTATGGGAGCAAGCAGCAAAATGCTTGTCATTTCAACAGCCATCATCATAAAATCTGGGAACCTGATTAAAGATCAGGCATCTAGGTACTCAGGGCCAACAGCAAAACCCAGGGAGGGGGGACTTTACTTTCCCTAGCTCCTGCTTCCTTTTTGCTCTTTTGCCTGTATACTATCCCAATCATAATAATTCAATTATGTGAATTCTTCAAAGTCACATAATATAAAATTACTTTTTAAAAATAGCTTTCTTCAGGTATAATTGATATAAAAAGTTACACATATTTAATGTGCATAATTGTTTGGACATACACATATACTTGTGAAACCATCACCAATTATAGTAATAGACTTATACATCACTGCTAAAAGTTTCCTTATGTCTCTTTGTTTTAAATTTCCTTATGTCCCTTTGTTTTTGTTCTAAGAACACTTAATATAAGACCTTAAATTGAGAAATTTTTGTGGTCATCCAGGCTTAAATAAATGATAAAAGGCTTAATATGGGTCTTTACCAGGTATATATGTATTTACATAGAGGTCATTGTATTTAAAATAAAGGAATAGCAGGCTAACAGATTTGGGGGGTAGAGAAAGGTATTTTGGGGACAGGACTCTTCTTTAACCACCATCTCATTTTCTCTTATTACAAAATATAATTAGATGACTTACTGGACATCAGTGATTTTAAGAGGACAGTAATTATATAAAACTAAGATGAACTTTAGGAGAAGCCAAGAAAAATCTTGACATATGTTGATATTTCCAGGGGCTACTGCTTAGTTTCATAACCTTGTATACCAAAAGAGACTGTGAATGTAAATGGCCTTATAGAATCGAGGTGAAGGGAAGTCATTGGATGAGCCTGAAAAAAAGACTTTTGCTAGAGGTTTCCTTGAGAATAGCCACTGGGTGAGTGCTAAATAGGGCTGACTTCATGGGTAGGTGACCAGTGCAGTCTCAGAGAGGGTCACACTCAGAAGGGTCCTATGCTTAGTGTTTAATGCTCTGCAGTTGCTGTCTTGAAAATATTAATATTATTTTTGAGATTGTGTTTTGTAAAAGAAGTCAGATGGGACAATGAAGCATGTGTTGCTGGCTTACAGCCTTTGCTCACCTCTTGTCACCTCCCCACCTTCCTGGAAAGCGTTCCTCTGTTTTCTGGTGTCAGGCCCCACCTGGCCTCTCCTTCTTCACTCACCCTTGCTCAATAACTATTGCTTTCCTTCATCCCCATCCCCACCCCCGGCACAAGAATGTGGAAAGTAAGAACAGGTACATGTGACTTGGGGAAGGGCACACCATTTTGATGTGACAGCCTTATGGCACATTTGGTGGGTGACTTGGTAGGTGTAAACCACTCACCTTCCTCAATCCAGGTACCAAGCATGTCTTACTGTGGAAGTTTGCAATGTTTTAGGGGTCACCCATTTACTGTGAGTTGGTATAGTAGGCTTGTGGGAAGAAGAGATAGATTTTTTCCACCCCCACATGAGGCACAGCATGCCAGTCTCATAGATAGGAGTAGGAAAGCCTTCATGGGTCATTCATGCCTAAAAGAGCATGACATTAAATAGCACAGAAAGCACACCATGACAGGAGACTTTAGTTCTCAATAAAGATGGAGCAGATGACTTTTCTCTAATCCTCTAAATAAGGTCAACTAACAGCCTTGTACATTATATATATATATTGCTTTAAAAATTAAAAAGGTTTTGGAGGGTGGAAAGAAGAAAGCAGACCAAGTATCCTCAAGACCTGAGGGTATATGTAGCAGTGGGTTCTCTGGGTTTTCTTTTTGCCATATACAGCCTGAACTGGCTGCTAGAGAGGTTCCCAACCCAGAAACAACAATGGGCACTGACCAAAAAAAAAAAAAAAAAGTTCTAACAAAAACTGATCTCCAGCTAAAGGACTACAAAAGGGGCAGACCAGTAAGACAGAAAATTTTTAAACAATTACTATACTCCAGCCAAACACCACAGCGGAGAAATAGCTGTGTTGCAATCACTTGTGCCAATGAAAAGAAAGTGGGTAGCCTATATTTCTACCTCATCAGGTGCCTAATTGCCCATTTCCTAAAGCAGTGGCAGCAAGGACCTAACAAGGACCTCATGGTGCCAGTAAAGATCACGTGGGGAGCCTGGACTTCCAGTCTTTCCCATCCCAGGTGGGGTGGTATCAGAGAAGGCCATGTAGCAAGCCAGCAGTAATATCACTGTCTACTGGTAATGAAGCTCATCCTTCAACCCTCAGTATCAGTGAAGGCTGTGTGTGAAGAAGTACAAGGCACCACTCCCTCCCTCCGTGGTATTAGTTGAAGCCTGGTGGGGAGCTTAAACTCTGGCCCATGAAGTAAGGCGGCACCTCTCCTCCACAAGGTATCAAAGGAGCTAAATGGATATCTGGACTTTTGCCCCCATTGAACAGCAACTGAAAAGCAGCCTTATTCCTGCTATTGCAACATCAGAGGAGGCATGCTAAAAAAGAAGGCTTAAATATATTTGGAGTTGACTAACCTAATACCCAAAATGTCCAAGATACAATGGAAAAAAATCCCCACTCATTATCTGAAGAATTTAGAAAAATCTCAAATTGAATGGGAAAAGACAAATCAACAACACCAAGATGACACATATGTCATAATTATTTGTTAAGAATTTTAAAGCAGCAATCACAAAAGGCATTAATGAATGATTATAAGAATGTTTGAAACAAATTAAAATTAGAAATTGAAGAAATTCTCAACAAAGAAATAGAAGACATAAAGAATAACCAGATAGAAATTTTAGAACTAAAAAATAATAACTCAGTTTTTTTAAATACTCAATAGATGGACCCAAGAGAATAGAGAAGACAGAGGAAATAATCAGTAGGCTGGAAGATAGAATAGTAGTAATTGTCCAATCTGAACAATAGAGAGAAAATAGAATTTAAAAAAAATGAACAGAGCCTCAAGGACCTATGAAACTATAACAAAAGAGATAATGTTTAAGTTATTGGAGTCTGGCAGAATAGAAAGAGGTAGGGCTGAAATATATACTTAAAGAAATAATGGCTGAAAACTTACCAAATTTTTCAAGGATATTAGAGGGCAGATTCAGGAAGTTGAGCAATTTCAAAAGGATAAACCCAAAAAGAGTCACTCCAGAGTAAGAAAGCTTACAAAACAGGATACATTCACCACAGACAGCAAACAGGCCTCCACTGCCAGAGAAAGTAGGCAAAGAGGCCAAAATTTCTTATTCTTAAGAGATGGATGTTGAAGTATTTAGACTTGAAGTGCTGGTAATATTTGCAATTTTCAGAGGGAGAAAGGGTTGTAGGGGAGTGAGAGGGGGAGAGAATGAGAATGACAGAGACAAAGAAAAAGACAGCAAATCTGGTAAAATACTAAAAATTGGTGAATCTAGCCAAAGGGTTGCAGTGGGTTAAATAGCACCCCCCAAAAAGATTTATGAAGTCTGAAAATTAAGTTTTCTAGGATGCTAACTCATCCTAGAAAAATTGCTACAGACCTCATTGCTGAATACTACTATGGTCACACATGGCCGAGTACTTCAAAGGTGATCATAATGATATTCAGCAATGAGGTCTGTAGCACTTTTTCTACGATGAGTTCCCGAACTTAATTGGCCAATGTCGTATTCAAGTTCTAACTCTTGGTACCTGTACATGTGTGTGAATTTATTTGGAAAATAAGGTCTTTGCAAATGTAATTAAGGATCTTAATTAGTTTCAATTTAACAGTGACTACATGAAGCAATTTATGTAACCAAAATGTTTGTACCCTTGTAAAGTCTTAAATTAAAAGAAATGATCTTGAGATGATATAATACCAGATTTAGGGTAGCCACTAATACAATGACTAGTGTCCTTCAAAGAGAAGCACAAGGAATAAGGCCCAGTAAAGATGGAGGCAGAGATGGGAATTATGCTACCACAATCCAAGGAAGGCCAGTGGCTACCAGAATGTGGAAGAGAAAAAGAAAGATACTTCTTCCTTAACGGGAACCTGTCTCTACCACTACTTTAGTCTAACACTTCTAGCCTTCAGAATTGTGAAAAAAAAAGAAAGAAAAGAAAGAAATTTCTGTTGTTTTAAGCCACTAAGTTTGTAGTAATTTGTTACAGTAGCTCTAAGAAAATAATTCAAATGATTACCAGGTTGCCACCACACTTTGTTTTAAGCTTTCTGTAGGTCTGAACCCCCCCCCCAAAATGAGAAAGAACCCCATTATGACAGTCCAAAAAAGAGATTACATAGGAAATAAAAAGTGTTATATTTTAGTACCTTTAATAACACTTTTACCCTGCTTTTTAAATTAGAGGTTGGTTCCCATAAATGATTTTTTTTATTAAATCATAGCTGTGTACATTAATGCAATTGTGGGATACAATGTGCTGATGTGCTGGTTTCATATATAATTTGAAATATTCTCATCTAACTGGTTAACATAGTTTTCATGGCATTTTCTTAGTTATTGTGTTAAGACATTTATATTCTACATTTAGTAAATTTCACAGGTACCCTTGTAAGATGCACCAAAGATGTGATCCTACCAATTACCCTCTCTCCACCCATCCCCCGTCCCCTCCCTATCCCCTTTCCTATATTCTTGGGCTATTATAGGGTTATAGCTTTCATATGAAAGCTATAACTTGGTTTCATAGTAGGGCCAAGTACATTGGATACTTTTTATTCCATTCTTGAGATACTTTGCTAAGAAGAATATGTTCCAGCTCTATCCATGTAAACATGAAAGAGGTAAAAGCTCCATCTTTTTTAAGGCTGCATAATATTCCATGGTGTACATATACCACAATTTATTAATCAATTTGTGGGTCGATGGGCACTTGAGCTTCTTCCATGACTTAGCAATTATGAACTGGGCTGCAATAAACATTCTGGTACAAATATCTTTGTTATAATGTGATTTTTGGTCTTCAGGATATATACCTAGTAGAGGAATTGTGGGATCAAATGGCAGGTCTATTTTTAAATCCCTAAGTGTTCTCAAAACATCTTTCCAAAAGGAATGTATTAGTTTGCATTCCCACCAGCAGTGTAGAAGTGTTCCCTTTTCTCCACATCCACACCAACATCTCTGGTTTTGGGATTTTTGTAATGTAGGCTAATCTTACTGGAGTTAGATGATATCTCAAAGTAGTTTTGATTTGCATGTGTCTAATGATTAAGGATGATGAGCATTTTTTCATATGTTTGTAGGCCGTGCACCTGTCTTCTTCAGAGAAGTTTCTCTTCAAGTCCCTTGCCCACCCTGAGATGGGATCACTTGTTCTTTTCTTGCTAATATGTTTGAGTTCTCTGTGGATTCTGGTTATTAAACCTTTAAGTAACCCTGCCCCCTACAGCCAACTACTGGAAAAGGAAAATCAAACCTTTCCACAACCACACACCCAGGGTACTACTTTGGATAGTCCTTGGGTGATTGGGCCAGTTCAAGAGGTGCAAATCAATTGCCCTAGTCAGCACTGGTCTCAGGTGGGAGAGTTTAAAAGGTCTCTGGCAACTAGATAGCCGGGGTCTGCTGGCAGCTTAAGTATGACTTGCTCTGGTACTCTGTGAGGTCAGAAGGACCCAACCAGCAAATGAATTAGTCTGGGAAGGTTGATGCCTCCTTCCCCACCTTGCACCTTTGTCACACCCAGTCACTGGAACCCCCACAGATCTGTGAACCAGTTCCCTCCAATGAGCAGATCCTCCAGGGGTTTGCACCTGTCTGAGTCACAGGAAGATCTATGTCTCCTCGGCCAGGCCTCCACACTCTGCCACCATCCGGCAGGAGGAGCTGAGGCCTGACAACCTTGGGTGCTTAATAGAGGCTGGGATGGTTCACTCAGTTCCAGCCCCACCCCTGATTGATGTTGCTGACAAAACAGAACAATTTCACAGAATTTGTTTCTGTCCCAGCTATATTCCCCGGTGGATCAGATGCTGTTTGAATTCACAGAAACTGCTACTCAGTCCCAGTCTGTGCTGCTGCCTGGAGCTGGTGTGTCTGTCTCAGCTTCAGTCTGTTTTGGGGCGGGCGCAGCTAGAGCTCACGCACAGCTTTCAGTTTCTGCCTCTTCCCAATTGCCTTTGTCTCAGCTACGATGCCCTGAGGGCCGGGTGTGTCTTAGGCTCACTTAAACAGTCCTTCAGCTCAGCTCCACCCTGGGAGTATGCCATCTCTGGGCATGCCTATTCTAGTCCCCCTGCCCTGCCCAGGCCAGTACCGCCTCAGGCATACCCTTTACTCACAGGGCCTGTGTTTCAGTCCCAGATCTATTCTGCCAGTGTTTGCCACCAGAGAAGATTCCCGGCTTCCTCTGGTTGCCCAGAGAGTCGGGGATTGTCTCTTTAAAATATCCCCAGGGATGTGAGCCCTATTATTCCCACCTTCACTGCTGCTGCTCTCTCCTTCTCCCATAGGGTTTCCTCAGCCTCAGTTCACCATCTTCTCTTGACTCCCGTGCCGCAGAATCAGCACAGACCAACAACAGCCCACTCCCTGTCCACACATCTCAAGATAATGCCCAAGAATCTGGACTCCATGGGGAACAGGCTTCCAGACCTCGGGGTGAGAGTGGAGGGAGTGCTGGGAGTTCGGAATTTCAGGTAGAGAATATATACAGTTTTTTATACAGTTTTATGCCTGGCAGGAGAGTTCCATGGCACATTCATAAGTCCTCTCTTGGGAAGGAGTTCTGGTTTTTAGAGGGTCTCTCCCATGGGATAAAATAGGAGGGGATCTGAACTCTGCTTGCTTGTTTGTATAGAGTATACTGTGAGCTGCTCTCATGGGGGAAGGGACTCCCATCTGGTTGGCAATGGATTTTGTACCTATTGTTTGTTTTCTTGCAGTTGCAGCTCACTTCAGCAGGGTTGATGTGTGTTCTTCATCCTTCTCTCTTGGCTCAGCTCCAAACCATCAGCTTACTTGCTAAACTTCTGTCCTTTAAGTCTCCTTCTGGACAGGAGCCTCCGTGGAAAGCTGGCTCCAGTAGGCCATCTTGGCTCTTCCCCTTCCCATAAATGATTTTTAAATTTTAGGTTATATAGCCAGAACTGGTGTTGAATGACCTGTAGCATTAGGGTGGATTTCATTAAACTTCTCAATGTTCTCAGTATTGGTTAGCACAGGCCTGAATATGAAAGGACAAGAGAATCCAACAGGTAGAGGGTCAAGGGCTGCAGAGCCCAGAAATTGAGCAAGGCCTGACAGGGTACCTCAATGACCTTGAAATGTAGAAACAAATCAGATATCCTATTACATTGTTTGCTTTGTTTTTTTCTTGTTTTATCACCCATATTTGAAGATTTTCAAGTTTCATGACCTTATCTTCCACTTTTTCGAATCCCCTACATCTCATGGCTTAAGTGCTAGGCACAGGGTTAGTTAAGTGTCCAATGATTACTTGAATTGGAATTGTGGTGGGAGTCAGGGAGTGTAGGAAACAGGGATGACATCAGAATAAATTTGAGAATCTTCAACCTTGTGCTTTTTAGGTGCTAAAATAAAGCAAAAGCTCATCTCTGAATTTGAGATCCATGTCTCTTAGGGTAAGGGAAGAGAAATAAATGCATCTGGGAAAGAAAGAGACTAGATGTTTAATTCATACTGACTTCTGTTCATACGTAGCTTAAAAAGCAAGACCACTTCTACAATAGTCCCAAGAGTCCATGATATGTTATTGGGAGTTTGACAAGAATCATCTATTCTAAGTATCAAGTTAAATATATGTTCTCCTCCAAATATATCTGTGTTTCATCATTTGTTTTCATCATGTGTTGCATGGCATGGAACCATATATATTTTGATAGACCCTTTACATACATCTTTAAAATGTCTGCAGAACTTTTTTTTGCCATTTATCATTTTTTAATTTAACACTTACATGATATTTACTGTGTGCCAGGCACTATTTTAAGTAGTGTATAAATATTGATTCATTTGGTCTTTATAACAACTCTGTACAGAATAGGAAACTGAGGCACAGGGGGGTTAAGGAAACTGCAAAAGATCATGCAGTTAGTTAGAGGTAGAGCCAGCATTTGAATGAAGGCAATCTGGCTCCAGAGTTCCCTACTCTTAACTACCGGACATTGCTGTCTTGCCACATATTTGGCAAAGGTTCAGATGTTGATGATGATAAAGGTCCTAGACCACAATCTGTCCCACAAACCCTAAGAAGCCATGTCACATCTTTATCAAGTAATGGCAGAACTTTGGGGCAGAAGCTTGTAATCATCTTGGAGGGTGATTTGTCTACACAGGATCATTATGTGTCTGCCTAGTAGTCCAAACAAATATTCATGAATCCAGAAGACCCTCTAAGCCTTATTCTGGGAGAGAAGCTAATAATTTCTGTATTGAAGGCTTAAAAGTGGAACAGAGTGCATAAGACTGATGTTTTTAGCCCAATACCCCCACTACAATGTGGGAACGTTGTCACTGTTACTAGGCAACTAACAACTTTTTACTGTCACTACCCAAGTTGATATAAGCAATTGGGCTAAAAATAGTAGTTTTGATCAGAAAAATCATTGTGTCTATCACACTCTTTGGGCTGAAAAAGAGAGAACCCTATGTAATGTGCCTTTATAAAAGGATTTTATTAGCTCACATGGCTAAACATCTTCATGTATAGTTGGATTCAGTGATTCATGAAATCATCATCAGAATTTGTCTTCTTTTCTCTATCCAACAGGTCTGCTCCTCAGATGTCTCCACTCTTAATCAAACAGATTCTCCTCTCTTCATCCAAAGATGGCTATCACCAGCAACCAGAACTACTACTTCTATATCCCGTTATAGTAGGAAATAAAAAAGAAAGAGAGCTCACTTTTCCAATATTCCCCCCCCCCCAAAGTCATAAAATTCACTCTACTTGGAGCAGTTTAGGACACAAGCCCTCTGCTGTAAATAATCACAGTGGCCAGGCAAAGAGCATGTGATCATTGACTTCATCCTGAGTCTCAGGGCTGGAGGAGGAATATCACAGGAGCGTGGACTAAAGTGGAGAAGAAGTTGGATCTCCACATGAAAATTAGGAACCATTGTCAATGTAGAATGTTTGCTAAGGAAGCAAACAGAAAATGTTCCCCATGACCATAACTGGTCTATCTATTACAGTTGTTTGATACAGAAAGTATCCTGATAAAGAAGCACCAGAGAAATTTATTTAGTCTATTAAAAGGTTCTAGGTAAGTCTCTAAATCAAGACTATTTATCCCCATCATTTCATTATATATATATATAATCTATTTAGAGGCAAGAAACAAAGAATATGGATAAGTGGACCATTTGAAAGGAGAAAGGTAAACATTCAGATGCCCCAGGAACTGGTCTTCTTTCCTCATCTGCATAACAGGGATAATAATAACAGACACTTAACAGAACATGAAAATAAAAAGGACACAATGTGTAATATGTAATGAATGGTCAATAGTAGTTACTATTTATTGTGATTTAGAAATCTGGTAGAGAAAACTATAGAAAAACTTCACGACAGCAATCATAAGGAAGAAAAAATGAGCTTCAGTGGCATTTTAAGGATATCCATTTCCTAAAACATATCCAAAATATATTTTTATTTCTATTTTTTTGCATTCCGATAAAACTTTATTTATGGACAGTGAAATTTAAATTTCATATTTCACATGCCACAACATAATATTCTTCTTTTGGTGTTGTTTTTAAGCATTAAAACATGGAAAAGGCATCTTCACCTTGTGGGGCATACAAAAAAGATGCAGCAAGCTGGATTTGGAAAACTAATTGGTCTACAGTTTGCTGACCACTAACCACGATTGTTTGTCTATACTCCCTCTCCCTTCTTCCAGCTGAGTTAAGATGTCAATGAGCATTTCTTTTATTTTTTGGATTTAAGAACATTCCAGGGGTACATGAATTGCTTTTGTATAGTTTGCGTCAAAGTTATAAATGTGCCACTCACCCAAGTAAGTGTGCATTATACCCATTACATGTGATTTTACCCATTCCCTGCTCCACCCTTTCATCTGCTTGATTGCTGTGGAGTTTTACTTCCATATGTACACATGCCAAATACATTTTTTAAGTAATGGGCTTTGTGCCACCTATTTCCTATTCTGGAAAGAGAATTGTGGTCTTCAGGGAAAGATCCACAGTGATTCTTCTCTCAAGGTACTGATCAAACCCTGTAAGGCCAAAAAGTTACTGGATATCATTGTCAAGTGGCATTAGTGACAAACAAGAAAACTGTATCTTATACAAAATTTATTTTGTATCTATACCTGGAATGCTGGATACAGTTGTAATGATTGTCTTCATCTAAAGAAAGAATAGAAGTGGAGAAGGTTTGGAAAGGATACACTGTAGGGATTACTTGCATAGATGGGTAAACACATGAAGGCCCATTAAAAAGATTAGGATTTTTAGCCTAGGGCATCAATATGAATATGAGGAAGCACCAGAGAAATTTATTTAGAACCAAAAAGGTTCTAGTTAAGTTTTTATACCAAGGCTATTTAAACAGTAATAGAGAAATCTAAATAATCAGAAGCCCTGGAGACTGGTCTTTGCTGTCAGAAAGACCTGGATATGAATCCTGGCTCTGTGATCTATTAGCTAGCAACCTTGCATAAGTTTCTTAAACTCTATAAGTTTACTTGTTTTCACCTGTGAAATGGGAATATTAATAGTTCTATCTCATGGGGGTAATGTGAAGATTATGTACATAAATCCATCACCCTCATCCTTGGCACATAATAATTACCCAGTGACTGTTATTGTTTGAAGCCTCTAAAACAACATATAAGGTGATCTGTGTCAACACAGATTCCATATCCTGCCATAAATGAATGAGTAAGGGGATGTCTTTATAAGATATACAGCTGAAGTTATTGTGCATAAGGGGAAGTCTGATTTAAATGGCAGGTAGTAGGGCGGCACCTGTGGCTCAAAGGAGTAGGGCGCCGGCCCCGTATGCTGGAGGTGGCGGTTTCAAACCCAGCCCCAGCCAAAAACTGCAAAAAAAAAAAGGCAGGCAGTAAAATTGTGGTCTCTATTGCCCCATGAGATGTTACAGTCTGAAAATAAAGGACTCATGGATGATAGAATATCATAAATGACTAATGGAAACATGAGGTTTGATAGTTGTTGCTAAACTCATGATTAGTGTCAGAGAGAAAGGCTATCATCACATAAATTCTCCTTAGAGTGAGGGTATCAGACTGGATATTCCTTGAGGTTGATACAATGTGAGCAGTTCTCAAGTTCATATGTCTAAAGGCTGTATGAATTAATGAAATTCTTGTTTTAATTTTGATTTTCCCATGACCATGGCAGGTAGCAATAATCAGAAGATGTCAAAACCATTGTTGTCTCCTGGCATTTTTGTAGCCAATGTAAACATCATTGTTCAGAAAGATTCAATGGCTTTGAATGAAGAATTGCAGAAATATGAAGCCTTTGTATTAGCCAGAAACTTTTGTTAGGATTCTGACTCAGCAAGCAGGAGCCTACCCAATCAAATAATGCAGACACAGTGTATTTTTAGACTTGTTGAGGAATTTTTTATAACTCGTTAAAAACACAAAAGAAATTTCAAGTCCTGAAAGGAACCAATTTGTTCAGTGCTTCGTTTATAGGCTACTGTCCAGAACATGAGTTTCAATCAGTGGCTATGTGAATACCAGTGACTAGAGTGGCCTCTCTCTTTATGGAGTGGCTCTGGGAAATGTAATTGAGTCACTTAGGATAAGCAGAAGGGGTGAGATTTAGAGCATTTCCCTCCTCTATCAGCAATAACAAGGCTGTAGCATTAGAATGATATGCTGTCAAACTCCAGTTCAGCTGCTTACTAGTTTGGTGACTTTAGGGCAGGTAAATTAGTTGCTCCAAACTTTCATTTTATCATCTTTAAGTTGAATTCATAGCATCTACTGCATAAAGGTGTGGTGAGCATTAAATGCCAGAATAGATATCCCATCTTTCAGTAATGTAGTAATTAAATGAGCATCATTAATAAATTAAAGCATTCAGCATAGTGCCTGGCATAGAGTAGTTATTCATCAACTATTAGTTCTCTTTCTCTAGATATCCAAAAAGCCAAATTTTATACCCATAGGGATGAGTCTTCTATGCATAGAGAAGACCGAAATTCTGCAAGGTCCTTTGAAGGTTTACTATGAAGCAACTGAGGTTGGTGGAATACAATCATAACTGATTTATCGCTGAACAGAATAATTAAGAGAACCAGAGCCATGCAGGGTAAATACCAGAAGTCAATTGACAAAAAGCAACTTCAAAAAGACCCCACAATCAAAGCTAATACCAGGAAATAATAGCTGAGTGCGTGAATACTCAAAGCAATAGTGGCAATCAGTGACTGGACAGCAAGGTTTGGGTTCAAGAAAGTTTTACTGACTCTACTAAATGGTATAACTCACTTAAGAGATTTTTGTTTTTAAAATATAGGCAGTGACTCTTGTCCCAAGATGACAATAAAGATCCATGACAATGAATTGCCTTGAAGATTTTACCATTGTCTTGGCTGATTGAGGTCTGGATCTTCACAGAAAGGCAATCAACTAGGCCACCAATGTAGAGGGCATTATAAATGTGACCCAAGCTCCCAGAACCATTTTAAGGGTATGAGGTGTAGAAACCACCAAGAAGCTGTAGAAATTCTGTATACCCTAAATATTTTCCTTTGCTTCAGAGAAGACTATTGTTGTTACTCGCAAGATGATGCTGGGTAGAGATGATATTCCAGAAACCAGAAAAGGGTCATATCTGTTGTACTCTCATGAATGGAAGTGAGGGAAATGACAGCATGAGTCCTGTGTGTTGTCATCTGGGCAGAATGGAAGTGGTGAGAGTGGGCCAATCATATACTCCTCCCTAACGCTGCTTTTCAATGATTCAAGTCTACAGTCATATGTTATGTTTTGTCAATGGTAGTATATTCTGACAGTTGGGCTGAACATGAAGTATTGTAAAGGATGATTTCTTATGGTAAATACCATGTTTCTGGATATGAGTGGAGGTAAGTAAAGAAAGAGACAACAGTAGGTATTTAGAAAATTTATTACCACTATAAACAAATGAGAAATATAAAGAGAAAAGCTAGCTGACTTTTGGGGTAAGGTTCCTAGAAACAGCAGTCTTCAGTGGACTCATTATGATTCACACTGCAGTGCTGACTTTGGCTAGTGACAATCTTATTATTATTATTTTTCAATGTGTTCAGAGGTAATTAGGATCAGGAGGATTGATGCTATTGAAATCCACAAGAAACTGATGTATGAGTAAAACACCAATTTATTCATTTGTAATGAGAATTAATTATCAAATAAGCTAGAACACTCACATCAGCTGGTTAGAAAATTTTCTCCCCATAACAGAGATTATATGGGAAAATAATTACAATTATATTGATTGGAAAGCATAGAGTCAACGCAAGGGGAGTTAGGTGACCATTTTAATGGATAATGACACAAACCACAATGACCTGGTGCCTCTATCCCACTGCGCAGGTGGACACGCCAAATCATACGCTGGTCAACATTTCATCTGAGTCTAGACAGATTACCAATGCCCTATGGCTTTTTAATTGCTTCTTTTTCTATGTTCCAAGCATACTATTCTCTTATTAACAATTCATTCTTCAGCTTTAAAAAAAATGATTAGTTCTACCTTCCTGGGTGGTATCAATCATGTAGCAGGGCTGTATCCCTAATATACAACCTTGATGAGATCTGGGGGCTCCCTAACTCTTTGAACTTTTTGACTACATTTTTGAGTAGGTTATATTTTATCTGTTTCCTGTCGATTCTAATCAATTTCATTCTTGAGGGAATTCACGTAGCCATAAATCCTAAGGACACACTGTTGTTATTCTTTTTATGGTAAGTAATTAGTCATTGTAGTTGAAGTAGATGGTGTATGGTGGATAGTATCACTGTAACAAAATTTTGAAGTGTTAAATGGTTGCTAGCTAGTAGGCAGTAAAGCATTATCCAAGCATCTCATTCATATGCTCAGTCTGGCTGTGGCATTGTATCACATAGTATATAAGAGGTCTTTGATTGGCAGTACCTCAATAAAGGGCCTCCAGAATAAGAAGGTGAACTGAAGTTGGGTTGGATATCAATCTTTTCCAGAAGCTATGAAGTTTGGAGTGAAGAAGGTAATGTTGCTGCAAAGGGAAGCTCCAAACAGAAAATAAGGTGATGTATGTTTGGGATAGAGCCTACAATGATGCATGGCGCCCTAAGATAAGAAAAGACAGATGATCAAGCCAACCAAATGCTCTTATAGGCATTCCAGGACCATATCGGGGTCAGTAAGGAAAGTGACTGGAGGCCATTGAGTTAGTCCTTTACAGACTTGCTGGAGGTAGATTAGGGCACCTCCAGGTAATGTGTCACTCTAAGTTCAAATAGATCTACCTGTTAAAGGATCTCATACAATCCAAGTGGGGATTTCTTGGTATAACTGGGTGTGTATATTTGGGTTTCTTTGTTGTGGAAGCATATAGAGTAAAGTAGGTACATAGTAAGCTATTTTTAAAGGAGACCCTCTGAGAATGCAAATTAAGATTGGCACGGTGGTTAGAGAGGCAGTGATGGATGAAAATATCTGTTTGTTGGTCCTATAGAATGAGAGTAGTAAGGTCCTGGCTGGGTTTAAGTACTGCCAAAGTTAGCACAATTCTCTAGAAATAAAGCCAAAAAAAAATGGCATTTCATGTTCTGAGAGGCCTTAATGTCTGCTAGGGAATATGGGATTACTCATATTTCTTCAGGAGATCCATTATGGGGACATATACATCAGCAGCAAGAAGCAGGCAACAGAAAACTGGTAATGAATAGCAAACACCAATCACCACTGGATATCCTTAACATTTTAGGAAGTTGTGCCTTTCCAGCATAACACTATTTTTTCTCAGAAGCATCAGGAATCTACATACAGAGCTTATGTGTGCCAAGAGTACAACACAAGCAATCAAACCCCACTACTTGAGTTTTGTGCACAGTTGGTGTTAATGTATTAATGTGATGTTAATAATGTGTTAATGTGACCTAGGATTTTTCAGATATCATTCAGAAAGTTGTTTGCCATTCATTGTTTTTGAAGATCTCCAATTAGATGAGGGCTCCCAGAGGTGGTTCATGTAGGTGGAGCTAAATAACAATGAATGGTGATACTAGATGGTGACCACATTGAGGCTGTTAGTGTCAGGGAGTACTGTAGCATTTGGCTGTCAGTCTTCAGTGCAGATTTATTTGCCTAGTTTCTCTGTCCAAGGCAGCAAGGACTTGCTACAGACACAATAACTATGATGGAACACTTTCCTCTATTCTTACTAAATACTTGTCAGAGGTCATTATCCTAGAACATTTTGACTTGGCCATGAGACATACTGGAACCTCCAGTAGGGTTGTTGGGGAATAGGGGAGTAAGCTGGAATTGGGAGGGCTTGGCTAAAAATTATACATGCCTGAAGGGCTGGCCCTCAAAGAAGGGTACCAACAGTTCCAAACAGAGTGTTCAAATGGTCATATGATCTGATTTATCAATAGCCAAGAGGCTCAGCAGTGTTTGGGCAAGCAGTAGTCTTTAGATGGCAACAGGATACACAGCTGTATAGGAGGCTGGCAGAGTTGTGGTTCCAGGCAGTTGGTTTATGTTGAAGCTAAATCCAGGCAATGGGTGCAGCATAATACAGCCTCTAGGAGAATGTTAGCAGGATACGGGAATGCAATTAGAACTTCAGCCAAAGGTCCTAAACCAATAGGGAACTAGAACACAGACCAATGAGAGTGAGGAGAAAGGCTTTGATTTAATCCTAGGCACACAAGATATACGACTTGGGCCAAAAAACTCAACCTAGATCTAACCCATTGGTAAGGACAGCATTCCAAATGCAGTGCTAGGGTTGTTTTCATCGACACAAAACAAAGTTTTGCCTGAAAGCTTTCAGTAATCTCGGGGTATTGGTCTGAACTGCAGAAAGTTCTTGTGAATTGTTTTCATCAGTGGATCATGTTTGGTGAAGTGTCAGATGCCAATGAACAAGATCTGATTATTTAAATTCTCTGATGTATATCAGTTCATGACTACCTATAAAGTGAAATCACATTCCCCTATCTGTATTTTAAAAGTGGCTGCAGGATATAAATTGATAAGGCAAGAAGAAAGATGGATGTAAGCTTACAAAGTGAATTTCCTGGGATCCTCTTACTGGTGAGCTGTGTTATTTGTTCTTGTTGGGGTTCGAGAACGTTTGGCAAGGCAATCTCTTGTAAAGTGACCTGACTGGCTACAGTAGAGGCACAACTGAATTTCTTGCTGGCGGGCTCGTTTGGCTGGGGTGAGAGGTGGCTGGCTTCCTCGCGGCTGTAGAGGCTCTTCTTTGGGTGGCAGACCTATGGGCCTGGAGAGGGCTTGGTGGTGGATCAGGGGATCCCGCACTGAGAGCTGGTTCCCTGACTGTAGGAGCTCTGGTCTGTCACTATGTTTCTTGTCCAATTGAATGCACTGAGTGATCAGGTCTGGGAGGTTGTCCATCATATCTGTGATATCCTTTTCACCTTGCATGGGGTCCACTAGTCCCTCTTGGAACTGACCACTCTGATTGGTTTCATGAGAGCTTAGATTTTGAGCAAAAAGCTGGAAAGTAGTCATGTCCTGTTGAAAGGAGTTATTCCCTTTGTCAACTTTAGTATTCATCAGAGGATTCATTTCTTGTTTTGCGGAGTCACCAAATGATCCCTGGAACTTAAGAACAAAGTTCTCATATTGCTTTAGCAAAGTGTCTTGGTCAGGCCCAGACATGACCCCACAACTTCCTAACTGCTGAGACAGGTAGTCAAAAAAGAGCTTGACCTGGGCATCATCTGAAGGATTGGAGATCTGTAGAGCTGTCAAGTAAGTAGTCACCTGAGCAAGGAACCCTGAGAAACTGGCAGGGTCACCATGGAACTGGGTGAGCTGCTCCAGTGAGCAGGGTGCAGTCATCACTGGGGTAGCCAGGGCAGGCATGACTTGGCCTCTCAAAGCAGGGTTCTCCTTGGTTGAATGCTGCACTTGCGGCCGTAGGCTCAGATTCTCTGCCTGAGGAAAGGAAGGCTCAACCTGTAAGGTAGGTGGTGAATCCGTGTAGTTTTCCATTATATCTCCTAGAATTAGGTGAGACGAATTAGAATTGAGTACTAATTGGAGACCGATGGACAAATAGTGGATTTTCTTGGTGATCAAAGAAGCAGCATCATGAATAAGTAGCCAAAACTGTTAGCCCAGAAGGAGAGTCTACAGATGCTTAGGTGAATTGGAGAAATGCCAAAATCAATGTCCATTACTCAAGTTGCCTCTTCATGGAGAATGCCAATATCCTGCGCATTCAAAAGAAATAAATTACTTTAGAAAACAGAAGATTTGTAATTGACAGCAGTTTTCCCTCCCTGCCTTGTAAAATAGGGACAACTTGCTCTCAGACTAAACCTTGGTTCTAAAGTATCTGTTTTCATCAGAGAATCAAAGAAGTTCACCATCCAAAGTGATTTTAAAGATCATTCAGGCCATATTTGTAATTTTAAAGATGAGAAAAGAGACCCAGAGAGGTAAAGGTGTTTTTTCAAGGTCATAGAGCTAGTGAACATCAGAGCTGGCACGCTCGCCAGGGCTGCTGTCTAAGACAGCACTTCCTCCAGGACCACAAATGTGCTCATTTGAATATAATGCTTGGGCATGATGATGGTTCATATGCTTAATTCCTCAACACGTGATCTGAGAACAAGAAGTGTTGGTACCACCAGCAAGGTTGTTAGAAATGCAGAATCTTGGGTCCTACCACAGACCTACTGAATCAGTTTTTACACTTTGACAAGATTCCAAAGGTGATTAGACTGTGCATTAAAGTTTGAGAAGTGCTGCTCTAGAGATCACTTAACTGGAAGTAATCACTGCTTGGACTTGATCCTTGGTGCCCCAAGCTTAACCTGCATTGCTGTGGGGATCTGATTGTTGACATGGTAGATAATCCATTTTTTCTAGCTTCCCACTCCCTGTCTGAGGTCATATTTTGTTGCCATGGAAATAATTAAGATATCACAAGCAAGATGTAGAGATAAGGTTGAGACTTAGCAAACAATAAATGACTATTCTAGGGTGGCACCTGTGGCTCAAAGGAGTAGGGTCCTGGCCCCATATGCCGGAGGTGGAGGGTTCAAACCCAGCCCCAGTCAAAAAACACAAGAAAAGTAAAAAGATCAAAATGTTTGACAGTCTTTCCTGCATTGATAACAAAAATAAAGCAACCAGTAAAAGTTAAAAAAAATTCCCCAATATATGGCATAGCAATTGAACTATTTTGCACTTAATTCCTCTCATTGCCTTTTTCTCTTGTAGTATATTATTTAAATGTATTTACATTGTCCACTGGTGTGCAAAAAATGTGTATCAATGAATATTTTAAATGTAAGACTCAATTCCCTATGTTTTATTTGATGGCTCTTTCTCTCTAGCAATAGGGAAAAAATATTGGAAGAGAAATAGTATTAAGATTGGGAGTCAGAAACTCTGATCCAAATGCTAGCATTAATCATTTGGATGACCTTGAAGAACTCAATTGAGTCTCAGTTTCCTTTTCTAGCTAATGAAAATGACTACCTTGTCTACTCGGAGGTAGGTGAGATAACAGGTAGGTACCCAAGCAGAAAAAGGTGAAATACAGTAGAACTTTCCTAGATGACTGCCTCCCGATATTGACTACTTCCTTAAGTTGACCTAATTTTCATATACCTGAGATGCACCACATGTATGTATCAGTACAATAGGCCTACTTCTTTATGTTGACCACCTCTGTATGTTGATCAGTTTGTTACAGTCCTTTGGATGGTCAACTTACTGTATTTACTTCCAAAATTGTTCCAGTGCACCTGAACAATGCTCAGTGGTAAGGCTCTATCTACCCTTATAACATATTGCCAAAGTTAGGAGACACTGTCATACCCTCCTTTCTTTATTCTTTTCCATACATCACAATTCTTATCTCCTGACCATTCTAATCTTCCAGACATCTTCCATTTCTCAAGTGCCCATCCATGAGTTCATGCCTGTCATTCCAGCTCAGTGTTAACTGATGGCGAAGATATTAGTCAATAAAGGTTAATGATTGGTCTTTCTCAAGGAACTTACTTTAACTTTAACGTGCATAAGAATCAATTTGTCCTAATCCCCAGCAATTCTGATTAAATAGAGCTGGGGTGGATCCCCAAAATCTGTATTTTAACAAGCTGGCCGGTTGATTTCTGATGCAGGTGGTTCCTTTGCAAAACACTGTCCAGATGGACCTCAAGGAATAAAGTGAAATTAGTCACATCAGAGAGAAGTAGGGATGGGGAGGGAACATATTTAGCAGTAGGAAGTTGGGTCTCAAATGGCATAGAATGGATGGTACTCTATTCTACTTCCACACGAAGCCCACAAAGAGCTCGCATTGTCTTTCACAACTGCTTCTCTCTCCCAGGCTGGAGAATTCAAGAGTTAAACGTGCAAGTTCCAAGTTCAAATTGACCTGGGCCCAAATTCTGCCTAAATAAAAAGTTATGGTACTCTGGGCAAGTTGTTTAACATCCTTGAAAATCAGTTTCCAAAATTTAAAATGGATATAATTATAATACCTACATCATAGTGTTATGAAGATTAAATGAGATGAAAAGAGATTTGCACAATACCATACATATGGCAAGTGCTCCATAAATGTTAGCTATCGTTATTCTAGCACCACAATCTATTATCTCACTGTGTTTTAGAATTTAAAATATGTTTTTTCGTATTTTGAAAAGGTAACATGGAGTATGTATGTTTATTCCATAACACCGCCAGTGATTATGGAAACATTCCATAATTAAGCCATTAACATCCTTACAGAAAAAAGTGATTATTCTTACAAAAAGGGATGAAGACAAAGTTCATGTCAATTCAGGTCAAGTTTTGCTGCCAAATGAGTTCTAGCACCAAATTAATGAAAAAATTGCATTTTACAGAACTTTCTGATTTCAGAATTGACATAACAGATTGTGGACCTCTACCAAACTCTTCTTTTGATTTGAAGAGTACCTATAACTTACTTCCCTGTCCCTGCCTTCTTTTCTTTCCCATTACCCCGGGAAGCTCCAGAATCTCTGTTGAGGTAACCCACTTCTTTAGAGAATTATGTATTCAGGGGTGCACAGCATTTAATTTTTCTAATTATGTAAAACACTTGCTAAAATTATAAGCATTAGTCCAAATGCACATCATATAATGGTACTGTTGTCGATGGCAATTGCTTAATCCCTCAAAGAAAATCCACCTTGCCTTATCATTTTGGAAATTGCTCTCCTCTAAAAGGTCGGTGGCCTTCTATTGTATTGTCCTAGAGGATCCTGGAGTAAAGCCTACCCTTCTGGTGGAGTTCAAGACCATGCCCTTGAAGAGACAAAGCAGAGACAGAGCTGGAACTTCAAATACACAGGCTTAGGAGATCAGACGTGTGATGCTGGACTAGGTCTGACACAAAACTGCACACATCTAAGCTTTTATTTAGAGGCTATGTGTTTCTACTACAAAGACAACAAAAAAATGGGGTTAGGAAAGTATTACAGGCCTTTTTAGTGTTTGTGTACAGTTTGGCTCAAAGTCATGGTTAACAGTTTCCCTGAACATAAATGTACTCCACTCTAGACTCGCCTGAGTCTCCTTTTGGACAGAGGCCTGCAGTACCCTGTTGCTTATGAGAGAGCATTGTGACCCCACACTGTTTTAATTTGAAGCTTGTCTATATAACCATTTGGGGGAGGAGCTTTGACCTAGGGTTATGGAACCACCCAGAACAGTTATACTTTTCATTCTTGAGCTCTAGACCAACGTTTCTCAACCCGTGGGTCGCAACTCACAGGAACTGTATTAAAGGTTTGTGACATTAGGAAGGTTGAGAACCACTGCTCTAGACCTTTGAAGGAATGCTGTGGCCACAAAAGCTAGACTTAAACATAAATAACCCTCAGGAAGTGACCAGAGGGAAAACTGTTTGGACTTGTCAGGAGACCTGGTGAGAACCTAGCTCTGCCACCATCCATATTGACAACCTTGGGTGTCTTCTCTCTGGGCCTCAGTTTCTTTATCCCTACAATGAAGGGCCTGGGATCTTCAAACTTTACCACACATAAGAAATTCTGATTCGAGAGCATTGACAAGAGACCCAGGAGCTGAATTTGTTACAGGCACTTCAAATGGTATTGAGGTAAGAGGGCTTCAAATTTTACCTTGTAAATATTATGTGACTGACCACACAGAGCTCCAATATTTGTTAGAGATTCTCAGGACTTAGTATGAAAAGCCTTGGCCTTCACCCCTGGAGAGCGTGATTCAGTGGGGCTGGGGGGAGGAGACCTGCATTTTAATCAAGCTCTGCAGATGCTGCTGATATGGAAGTTTTCCCAATAACACTTCCGTAAATATTCTCAAAAGATCCTTTCTGATTCAACATTATTTATGTTCTTGAAAGTAGAAAATAATAGGCTCAATGACAACTCCTGAAGTGCATGGTATGTGCACTACCTCCTTCCAAGGCTCTGTGTGAGGCTCCACGGGCCCCTCTAAATAGTGGGCTTATGTTGGCCTGGCTCAGGCACGTGATATGTAGCTGGCTTGGGGACGAGAGAGAGGGCAGCAATTGAGCTGACCTTGCTTTTGGGGCTCTGTGGTTCCTTCAAGCAGGTCTGCACTGCTCTGCTCTTCTGTCCCTGGGATGAGACAGAAGAGCCATCCCCATATCCCCATCAGTGCTACAGCAGCCTAGATCTGGTCGATTTGGCCATTGCTCTGTCTCAGACATCAGAACATCCTTTAAGCTTCAATCTTCCTTCTGGCTCAGTTGTACCAATGGCCCAGTTGCTTATAAAGTTAAAAGTGTCATGAAAGCTCTCTACAAATTCCCTGTCACAGTTCCCTAATTTTCCTTCCTAACTCTGTTAAGGAGCCACACTTGTTCCCTTAGCCTTCCTGCCCCATCGACTTCACCATCTAAGTGCACAGAGATTTAAATCTCAAAACCCCACTTTAATATTTATTCTATCTCGATTGCAATTTTTCCAGGTCAGAAAACCAAGACACTGAGATGTTAAGTCTAGCCAAGCATGAAGGCGGGAAGCACGACACATGAAGAACTGTCTCCATAGGAGACGCAAGCGTTTAGTTATTCTCAGAGACAAGGAAGAAGCCAAGGATGCACTTGAGAGAGTGGGGATGGAGATGAGATGATTGTCTCCATGAAGTAAGTTAAGAGTTCTATATTATTGGAGGATAAAAAGAGCTAGGATTACTTCCTGGTGGGGAGTTACAGTAGGGGACGCCAAGAATCAGAGATGAGGGAGGTATCATAAAGAGGAATTAGTCCTTCCAAACCTATAGATTCTATAACTTAGCTAAACACACAGTTGAAAAGTGGGAGAGGAACTGGCTGTTAGCTGTGTGCAATCCAGAATCTGACTCAGATTCACAGCCATCCTGAACCTTATCTACCATGTTCATGTTGCCCCCATCCCCATTCCTGGAGACTCAGTGGCTAAGATACAACAGGGCTTGTTTATCAAGCTGAGGGCTTAGTTTGGTTTTTCTCTCCATTCAAAGGGTACATGCTCTTTCAAGTAAACAATTAGGGGGAGCATGGAAAAATTCTGATCTGCAGATCCCAAATAGTCATAAAATAAGCCCTTTAAATTTGAAATGAAAGGTCTTCTCCTGCATCCGAGCTCCCTGCTGTCTCTTTCATCTTTAATTCATTAAGTGAAATTCACTTAGTGCTGAACACCACTTGCACCTGATGAGCTGATGGAGCCTAGTCCACGAAGATTCAAACCTTTTAGCACTGCCAGGTCCCTGGGGTGCACAGGCAACCTGTAGTCCTGTTCGAGGTGGAGAAAGTTTAATGTAAGCAACTTAGTAATTTTCATGTTTTTTGATAGCAAGAAGCTTCCTAATAGCCTCAGACTAAAGTTCTACTTTACAGATGAAGAATTTGAGGCTCGGGAAATAGGAAATTATTTGGCTCAAGGTTTATGACTCCCTGTGCTAAGATCCGATCCCAAACCCTTCCCAGTGAGACTTTCTCTACTAAATCCTGGATATGAGTGAACAAGCTATATGAAGTAGCTATATTACAGAGTATGGTACAAAAGCAACCATATAATATCTCAGTAACAACCCAACTCATACATGCACAGAGCATTTTATGTGATCTTAGAATTTCCCTACAGTTCCATTTATACCTTCAAATGAAGTGTGAAGTAGGAAAGGCATGAATTCAACACTCCCTCCAGCAGATAAAGAGAGAGCTGTGTGAGTACATACAATTATTTAATATCAGAATTTGGAGTAGATTCTCAACACTTGCTCCTAATACCACTATGCAGTTTGAGATAGTGAAAAATCAAATCAAATCATGGGCTTCGGTGTTAGATGGATGTTGGATTAAAATACCAAGGATGTATCTCTCTGAGACTTAGTTCTCACATCTGTAAAATCTGCATTGAAAAGAACTATATATATATTTACATAGAGTTTAGATAATGTATGTAAACTTTCTGGAATCCAGTAACAACAATAGAAGCCACTAACAGCATCATATTTTCTGTAGACACTGGAAGGCTGCCTATTAAACGTCTTCATCACTAGCTCCAGTTTCCATCTAGGGATTCATGTTGTTCCTGGGAAGGCAATTCTGCCCAACTGTTGTACAGAGCAAGTGGCTTATTTTCTGACCTAGTGTTTCTTTTTTGCAACACTCATGTCACTTACAATTAATTATTAAATGCTGTTTTTCCCTAGTAGACTGTGAGCTATATCAGTATGGGAATTACTCAATTTCATTTATGTATTCTCAAGAGTCCAGCACATTTCCTCATACACAGAGGTGCTCTGTAATTCATTCCTGAATTTATAAGATTTGTCCATGGCAGCCATTGTTAGCACTAGATATCAGCAGAGGTAGTTTCATTGTTCCCCATTCCCTGTTTATTTCATCTTTTATTATTCCCTGATGAAAGTGGAAAATTCCTGTGTATCTTAGCATGTTTTCATATTACAGATGCCTGAATGAAACAGATAGAAACAGAAAAAGACTGGTGGAATAGGAACAATGTTTAGAAGGCAGATGTCCCAGTTATGGTTTTCAGTGACCTTAGCCAGAGCAGTGAGAAGCCTTGGAAACCCATGAGAATGTGTTTTGCCTGGATGAATGGGCCATTTAGTTTATGACTACTCTCTCCTTAGAAGCCTTGCAGATTGTCCCAGGCCCTAGGAGCAGGCATGGTGAGAAACAAATACAAAATAATTAAGACAAGAGTCGTTTCAAGATATGGTATTTTTGACTACTGTTAATGAAGGCAGAAAAATTATTTGCCTCCCATGTATCATGCATCATGAAAAAGTAGGCCACAACCTTGAGCAGTAGGGAAGATCCTAGGGCCTGTGAAAAGGACAAGGTAGGAATGGGTGGGCCTTTTTAGCAGCCCAAGCAGCAGCAGCTACAGAAACCTTAGTTCGGTGCCCTTATAGTTAGAGCTGTCCTTTATCATTGGTTGACAGTCCTTAATTCCCTGATATTGGAATAGATCGAGCTTTGGGCTCTGACAACTGCTAGCTGTGTATCTTCAGACGAGTTAATTTCAAGCTTCATTTTCTTTACCCATAAAATGGAGCAAATAATATCCATCACAGAAGGTTGTTTGTTCATTTCTATAATAAATCTTTATTGAATATCTATATTGTGCCAGCCACTGTGTTAGGTGTTAGGAAACAATAATGAGCTCTCATCAAGCTTAGACATTCTAGAATTATTGAAGTAATGTATGCAAGCTGCTTATCTCAGTACCTGGCTCATAACAGCTGTTTAATAAATGACAGCTGTTGTTTTAATAGTCCGAGATATCAGGATGTGCTGGTTATGAGCCTAGGCTCTGGAGTTAGATCTGGATTTAAATTCTGTTTTAGAATATTAGCTCCATGTATTAGCCACGAGAACTTGGGTAAGGTTTTTTAACCTCAAATACCTCAATTTCCTGACCTATAAAATAGCTAATGATGATCATAACTTTTTTATGAGCTTGGAGGATCAAATAAAAGTGGATGTGAAATTTCCAGCAAGCTTTTTCTCCTCTACGGGCTAACAACTAAGGATTGCAACAGATTCGGTTGGATCAAAAATAAAAAGCCTTTCAAGGAAAGCATCCCTTTAGCTGCTTGAAATTTGTCTTCTAGACAAAAAAAGAAAGTAAAAGGATGAACTATTGTTAGAAGGGCCGATAACTCTGTTAACATTCTAAGTATAGATATTGCAGGGGGAAACACTATGGTCGATAAGCAAACAGCTCCCTTCTTCGCATCCATCACAGATGAGAAAACATTGTCACTATACTTATGGTCTTTGCTTATAATAGGTTCAAAATGCTCCGTTTGCAAAGCCCTTCTCTCAAGTCCTGGATTTCAGCAAGGCCATGTCTACATCTCTCAGCTCGCTACGAGGTCAAATTTCCAGTAAGGCTAAACTCTTTTCTTATTGTGTTTCTATGTCTTTGATGACCTCCGTATTCAGAATGCTGCTGTCATTGGCATTTGGAGTGCCAAAAGGATAGCTAGGGCTTCAACAGGACATGACTCTGTGTAGAAAGCTGGCTTTAAAATGTGCTTTATTGGCTGTGTAGTTTATTAACAATAAAATTCATCCATTTGAAATGCACAATGAGTTTCGAGAAATGAATACATGAGTAACCACTACAATATTTGAGACACAGACTATTTACACCACCCTCAAAGTTTCATCGTTTCCCTTCAAAGTCAGTTTCTCCATCCCCAGCCCCAGGCAATCATGACACTACCTTCTGTTTATATAGGATTTGCCTTTTCTAGGAATCTCATGTAAAAGAAATCATACAATATGTGGCCTTGTATGTCTGGATTCTTTTACTTAGAATATTTTTTTGAAGTTCAGCCCATGTTGAGGCATGTCTCTGCACTTTATTCTCTTTTATTGCCAAGATTATGTTATATGGATATACCATATCTTGTTTTACTTGTTGATGGACATTTGGGTTATTTTCAGTTTGAGGCCATTGCAGATTAAGCTGCATTTGTATACAGATCTATATGCTTACACACATTTTTCTTTTTCCCCCAGCTTTATTGAGATATGATTGACAAATATAATTGTATATATTTAAGGTGTACAACATGATGTTTCTATATACATATACATTGTGAAATCAGTACTACAATCATATCTCTTGGACGAAATACCTAGAAGTGGGTCATGTGGTAAGTCTATGTTTAACTCTAAAAGATACTTCAAACTGTTTCCCAAAGTGGCTGTACCATTTTGCATTCTCACCAGCAGGGTATATGTGTTGCAATCATATACTCTGCCAACACTTGGCATTTTCAGTCTTTTAAAATTTATTTGTGTGTGTTTTTAGTATTCTTTTATTTATTTTTTCTTTTTAGAGACAGAGTCTCACTTTATCACCCTCAGTAGAGTGCTGTGGTGTCACAGCTCACAGCAACCTTTAGTTCTTGGGCTTAGGTGATTCTCTTATCTCAGCCTTCCAAGTAGCTTAGACTACAGGTGCCTGCCACAATGCCTGGCTATTTTTTGTTGCAGTTTGGCTAGGGCCAGGTTCGAACCCCCCACCCTTGGTATATGGGGCCAGTGTCCTGCTCACTGAGCCACAGGCACCGCCACTATTTGTGTATGTTTTTACAGATGCTCTTGAAGAGGCATGTGCCGTTTACTCTTTCCACTATTGGGTGCTCATAATCATCTCTATCCTCATTTCTTTTGAGAACTATTATAATAAATAAGAGGGGATGTTTCATTGGGGGTAGGGATGAGGAAAGCTGCTTTTATATATCCAGAGAGCCTTCACGAGGGAAAGACTAAGGAAGTCTATTTATACAAAGAACAAATATCAACAGTATGAAAGCTGCAAGGAAGCATACATGGGAATCCGACAATGTAGAACTTTCTACAGTTTAGAACTAACAACTGCCTATAACAAGAGATATTCAATCAGAGATGATGGACACTTCATGGAGATGTCTGGAAGCAAATTCATGCGCCAGATAAAGGTTGTGTGAATGTCCTCAAACTGTTTCTATGAGAATGTGATGCAAACGATATCAAAATTGTGTGATTCTGACATTTCCTTTCCCTACCATGCCCTTTCACCTGACTTCTGGTCAACTTACAATCCCTAGCACTTTAATGCCACAAGTAGCTGGAAACCAATCCACACTAAAGTAAGTGAAGGATTCCCTTTCCCAGTGTCTGCATTATGGTACATTCTCTAAGAAGCGCTAATGGTGGAGTTTCAGGCAAGGTAGCAGCCAGTGAATAAAAGGTTTTGGCTAGAATTTCAAGACTTTAGCCACTCACATTAGACATACCACCTAGATCATCATCCAGTCTACCTGCTGGCTAATAATGGAAGCCTTGAGGGAAGTTAAGGAACAAGAAAACAAACTGTAAAATGTGATTTGCAAAGGAAGGCAAGAGAAGAGGACTAACAAACTTCTTTTCAGCTTGGTTTTCACATTCACATAGACCTGACTATCAAAAATTGTCCATCTGCCAACGCTTTTTTATATCCGACATCCTCTAGCCCTGATATGGTACTGTATGTTTTTAGAATACTGCTTACATCAACTGACAGCTTTTTTTATATACCCATCAAGAGTGATGTATCTTTTATTCATCTTCACACTTTAAGTGTCTGTCAGACTGTCAAGTCTTCCTATCTTCTATAAGGATGTATCACGGTAAAGGAAACTGGTTGTGACCTGCCACCAGGCCTCAGGGATTCAGTCTATAGGCAAGTCTGGCAGGGCTTTGCTAGAGTAACTTGTCCCCAAGCCATGTGATATCTTTCATAAAAAATAATCCATGCAAGAAACAGGATGAAGTGCATCAAGAAAATGTTCATTCAGATCTGGGGATAAACTTGCATTATACAAGTGAACAAAAAATGGAATCAGTATCCTTATGGATGGCTAAAACACCAGCCATCCAATGAGTTTTAGGTGACTTTATAGTGGAGGCAGTACATTAGTCTAGATGCACTCAAAATGTACTTGTCACAGGCAGTGGCAGCTGTGTAGAGGATGCTTGTGTTCCTCTTCCATTCTTTTTCTGCCTAAATGGCTTTTAATCTTTCTCATATGTAAATATCTTTTCTGATGTGTTGGTAGATTTTTTCCAAATCATAGGAGAAGTAGCTAGCATATGGGTCGTATCATATCAAAATATGAAGTCTCCTTATTCTAAGAGGTTCCATGAAGATGATTAACACCAAGAAAGGGAAAGTGATTTACTCTACTAATTCTTGGAGAAAGAGGTGTAACTGTTAACTTTTATCACAACCAACTCCAAACCCCTGAGAGAGGACTGAGAGTTCACATATAAATGGTGGTGGAAGTCATGAATTTGAAGAATTCAGCCAGGATTGGCCATCACTGCAGAGGATAGAGGAATGCTAAAAATCAGCCATTACTCTAACCATGGAAAGAGAGTGTTCTGGAAGCAAAACTGTGTTCCAGCTCCCCATACCCAACCTTTGACACTACCTTATCAGTATTAGATCAAGAACCAATGGAAGCTGAGGCCTAATGGTGAGGGATATAAGGAGAGAGGACTATGAGGAGCTGGAGAAAGCTGATAGGTTTACTTCCCTGGTCTGGGCCTCTAATGACAATGATTTTCCCCAGAGTTCCTTATTTTAAGGCTTACTAGCTTCCATGATTTCTCAAGTGACTAAACTTTGCCGGGTTTGGGACCTTAGAGTTTAACGCTCCCTCTTACAAGCCTTACCACTTAGTGAATGGCGAGTAGCATGAAATAAAGGCCCTCAATTCAGCTTAAATAGCTCCAATAGCATGTTAATTAGGAAGAAACTTTGGCTCAGAACTCCAGGTAGTTAGTATGACAACCAGCTAATCATGACTTAAAACATACCTGTAAAATACCTAGGATCCAAAGTCATGACGGAAAATCAACTTGTGTTTATACAGATGAGTAGGACGGGGATGTTCTGAAGTCTAAGGAACGCTGGGAGAATAGTTTGTTCACCTGGAGAAAATAATGTGATTCTGAGCAGGGCAAACCCTAGTGGTTCAGAGCAGGACTTCAGTTAGAACTTGTAGTCTCAATGTCTACTAGGGGGAAAAAGAAGATCTCAATGGTGCTTCCGTGTCTCCACTGCCACTCACAGGCTGGAACTATAAGTCCCAGCCCGCAAGAAGCCAGGAGTAGGAATAGGAAAGGACAATGGTGGGAAGGGAGGCATACCACAAACTGTAGTAGTGTTACTACTCTGCTCAGTAGTCACAGCAGCCAGATGCCATGAATGAGGGTACTTTAACAGCCTTATAGAGAGGTCCACGTGGTAGAGAAGTGAAGTCAATAGATAGCACCTGTGTGAGTGAGCCACCTTAGAAGTGAATCCTCTAGATCAGTGGTTCTCAACCTTCCTAATGCCGCGGCCCTTTAATACAGTTCCTGTGGGTTGTGACCCACAGATTAAGAACCACTGCTCTAGATTCAGCCAAGCCTTCAGATGACTACAGTCATAGCTGATATTTTGATTACACCTCCTGAGAGACCCTAAACTAGAACCACCCAGATAAGCTATTCGGAATTCCTCACCCATAGAAACTATTTGATAACAAATATTTTTTGTTGTTTTGCCAACAAAAAAGATAAAGAGCATAATTACAGACACAGGAGTTGTCTTCAAAAAGACAGGAATTTAATTGTTGAAGACCCAAGGCCTCTTCAACCAGCTTACAAAGTGGGTACTGATACTACTACCAATAATAATGCTATATTCAGCATGCTGTGCAATTGATCTAAATAAAAACAAAACTTATTCCTCCTTTCTAACTAAGGGAAAGTCCTATATTCTTAACTAAATATGTTAAACTGCCTGGTAGAGATGATCCGATAACAAATATGCTGAAATTGAGAAGAGCATCAACCTCTTCACTGGTGGATTCCTAACTTGCTTCCCCTGCATCTCTTCCTCCATTGTCTGCAAATTGCGATGGAGATAGCAAAGCAGACAAAAGCTAATGGCCAAGATGAAATAAGGTCTGTGTGTTTGGATTTAACAAATTTGGAGAATTTTCTGTGGCATTTGCCCATCATCTCCATGTACTATGTACTAGCATTAATATGTGAAAGACACTCTTCCGGTTTTATAGATGGCATATCCAAAAGGTAAAGCATTGAGTCCAGATGCCCTAAATCAACCCAGTGGTTCTCCTAAATAAGGCTTCTCTGTGATTGCTGCCTTTGTCTAGGTGGTGAGGAACTAGCCCAGCCAGGATATCAATGTTTTGGGCCTGTTTGGGGTCTAGCAACCAAAGGGACAGACTAAAAGTTATGCTGAACAATAGACTTTGGGTTATCCTTCTCATATCTGGGGTGCTGGAGAAGCCAGTGGAAATTTACAGTTCTGCAATGAAAAAAAAAATTCTTCCTCCTCTTACAATTGGAAGAAAAGTGATTTGTCAGGGCCTGGCAAAGAATTTTCTGGATATTCCACATCTCCTATTGATCTATATAAATATACATGTAGAATAGAACAACAGATCATATTTTCTTTCAGAAATACTATTCTGTGTGCATGACAAGACTGGTAATTTTATTAAACTATTGATTTTTCCTAAAATAACATGATTAAGGCCTAAACTCCCATACCCACAGCTGAGAAGATGAGGGACTGGCCCTTCCAATATTGGAGTAGGGGGGTTTACTTATTTTTAAATATTTATTCCTTCTTCATCCTACCCATTCTGCTTCATCTTCACATTTTCTTATTTAACATCCCTAGCTAAAGGGACAAAAGAGAGAATGAAATTATGTGTGTTTGGATTTAATAACACAATGAATTATATCCTTAGGCAAAAAAAAAAAGAGACTTAAAGAAATGTTAAAAGTCTTTTGTTTATGTTCTGTCAATAGTTCTCAAGATATTATCACTTGGCTCATTTTGAATTTTTTCTAGTTTGCTCACAGTTTTTTTTTGAGCCTCCTCTCTGGCACCTTCTGAACTTTCCACTTTCCTTTCACCTCCATCTCTTCTACTAAGAATGAGCTCAAATCCAAAGGAATTCAATTACTAGAGATGTGTCATGAGGGCATGGGAGTTTGTTACAAATCACTTCTTTCAAATTTGTTTCCTTGACAAAATATATTTTCTTACAATGAAAAAGAAAATCTTCAAAGAAATAATGCTATTTCATAAAACGCTCAAGCAGATAATGATAGTAACTGCACAAAAGTTGTACAGTTATAAAACAATCACACAAACACTTGTTATATAACTGTATAAAAGTTGTACAGTTATAAAATAATCACACAAAACAATTGTTTTATAACTGCACAACTTGTAAAGTACAAGTTGTAAAAAACAATCACATAAACACTTCTCCCAAAATGGAACTGTCTCTTTGAGAAAATAACTGAATGAATACACAGCTGACTTCAATCTGAGTATGTTCTGAAGAAGAACATCAACATTTCCAAGGGATTGTGAGTATAGATGGATGCTTGGTAGTGTTGGTGTAGTGGGGACTAATATTGGTGTGGCTTTACACAAAGACCTATTAAGCTGATACAGAAGAGATCCATGGTAAAGATGGAATTCCCAGGAGATAACAATAGTTTTGTTCCTGAAATTCCAATCTTTATTTTTGATTTATGGACCAGTGTGTAAGGACCTTAAAAGTAGCCACTTAGTATTAATAACAGATGAAAAGCTGAAAAAATTGTAAAAAACAACTTTTAGATGTGTCAGAGAAATGAAGTGACAGGGCAAACTGCTATCCCCTAAGTTAGAGAGAAAGAAGCACATAGAATTTCAGCTTACAAGAGCAGAAACCCATAAGCAAACACTTCCATGAGAACCAATGCTAGAGTAGAAAACCCCAATCATAATTAGCAAATTACTAGAGGATCAGTATGAACACCTAGGAGTCCAAAACTCCAGAGGACTCAATCATGGGGGCTCCCACATTTTTAAAAGTTTTTCCTCTATGAGCTCTACCAGGTCCACATAGTAT
Organism: Perodicticus potto; assembly: GCA_963574655.1. Taxonomy (NCBI): domain Eukaryota; kingdom Metazoa; phylum Chordata; class Mammalia; order Primates; family Lorisidae; genus Perodicticus; species Perodicticus potto. The sequence goes on along the minus strand of CAUYRH010021483.1, from coordinate 14,593 downwards.
ACATCAGAAAAAAATTCCCCTTGTGCTTCTGGCAGGGGAAGATGAATAGAAACTATTTTTGAAATATGCCAGAGGATTTTGTCTTTCATAACAAGGTCTGTCCTCAAGATAAACTTTTTTTACCAGACCCTAACTTGTTAGTATTTTACCAGAGCCTAACCTTCCTGGGTGAAGGGAAATATGCAAATTCAGCCCTCTCCAGCCTTCCATGTGGGAGAAGGGAAATGCACAAATCCACTGTGAAACTCACAGTCCAAGTGCACATGCTCACCAAAGGCTTGAGAACTAGTCACAGGACTATAGAAGTCTTCCTCCCTTCCCAAACCTTATCACTATATCACTAAATTACAAGGCATACTAAAAGGCAAAAAATAGTGTGAAGAGAACAAATAAGCAGAACCAAAGTAAGATGTGTCAGGAATGTTGGAATTAATCAGAACAAGAATTTTAAAAGATTATTAATATGTTAAAGGTTTTAATGGAAAAAACAGATAACATATAAGAACAGATGGATAATGTAAGCAGAGAGGATGAAATTCTAGGAAAGAATAAAAAAGAAATGCTGTAGATCAAAAACACTGTCACAAAAATGAAGAATCCTTTTTATGGGCTAATTAGTAGACTGAATGTAGCTGAGGAAAAAAATCTCTTGAGTTTAAGGATGTGCCAATGGAAACCCCCCAAACTGAGAAAAGCAAAGAGAAAAAGAAAAAAAAAAGTAGGAATAGTTCTGTTAATTTCAGATAGAGCAAGGAAAGTTATCAGGAATAAAAGAGGGGCATTACATAAAGATAAAGGGGCGATGCTATGAGAAGACATGATAATCTTTAGTGTGCATGTGTCACAATGGAGTATCAAAATACCTGAAGCCAAACTTATAGAACTGCAAGAAAAAAATAGATAAATCCATTATTACAGTTTAAGACATTAATATTCCTATTAGAAATGGATATAGTAGGCAGAAAATCAGTAAGGACATAGTGAAACTCAATAGCACCATCAATGAACTGAATATAATTGACATCTATAAATGACTTTACCCAACAGCAGCAGGATCCACATTTTTCTCAAGATCACACAGAACATTCAACAGGATAGAATACGTTATGGGTCGTAAAATATCCCTTAACAAATTTAAAACAATAGAAATTATACAATGTCTGTTTTCAGACCACACTAAAGAGAATAAATTACAGAAACACAGCTGAAAAAATCCCAAATACTTAGATACTGAACAACCCATTTCTACATAACACGTGTGTTAAGAAAAAGAAATCTCAAGAGAAATTTAAAAATATTTTTAACTAAATTAAAATGAAAATATACCTTATCAAAATTTGTGAGTTGAAGCAAAAACAGTGCTTAAAGGGAAATCAATACCATTGAATGGATATACTAGAAAAGAAGAAAGATCTAAAATAATCCACCTAACCTTCTACCTTAGGACACTAGATAATGAAGAGTAAATTAAATCCAAGGTAAATAAAAGAAAATAAAAAATAAAAATTAGAGCAAAAATTAATACAAGTGAAAATAGGAAATCAATAGAGAAAATCAACAAAATGAAGCCATCAGCTGGTTCTTTGAAAAGATGAATAAAAAAATAAAATAAAGTAGACTGGGCGTGCTGGCTCACACCTATAGTCCTAGCACTCTGGAAGGCCAAGGCAGGAGGATTGCTTGAGCTCAGGATTTTGAGACCAGCCTCAGCAAGATTGAAACTCTGTCTCTACTAAAGGTAGAAAAATTAACCAGGTGTTGTAGTGCATGCTTATAGTCCCAGTTACTCAAGAGGCTGAGGCAGGAGAATGGCTTGAACCCAGGAGTTTGAAGTTGCCGTAAGGCAGTGGTTCTCAACCTTCCTAACGCCACGACCCTTTAATACAGTTCCTGTGGGTTGCGATCCACAGGTTGAGAACCACCACTGTAAGGTAAGCGGAGGCCACAGTGCTCCAAGCCTGGACAACAGAAGGAGACCCTCTCTCAAAAAAATAAGAATAAACAATTAAATAAAATGCTACATAAAATAAAAATTTAAATTAAAAAAATGAGATATTATGGGTGGCTCCTGTGGCTCAAAGGAGTAGGGCACTGGCCCCATATACCAGAGGTGGCAGGTTCAAAGCCAGCCCTGACCAAAAACTGCAAAAAAAAAAAGAGAGAGATATTACTACATATCTATTAGAATGGCCAAAATCATCAAGGTATGCTAGCTCATGCCTGTAATTCTAGCACTCTGAGAGGCCAACATGGGCAGATTGCTTGAGCTCAGGAGTTTAAGACTAGCCTGAGCAAGAGCAAGAACTCGTCTCTCCTTCAAAAAACAGAAACATTAGCCAGGTGTTGTGGTGGGTACCTCTAGTCCCCAGCTACTCGGGAGGCTAAGACAAGAGGATTGTGGGAACCCAGGTGTCTGAGGCTGCTGTGAGCTATGATGATGCCATAGCACTCTACCGAGGGTGACAGAGTAAGACTGTCTGAAAACAAACAAACAAAGAATGGCCTAAATCTAGAACATTGCCAACACCAAATGCTGGCCAGGATTATAGAATAACAGGAACACTCATTCCTCGAGTGGGAATGAAAAATAGTACAACCACATTAGAAGACAGTTTGGTGATTTCTTACAAAGCTAAACATCTTATCATTTGATCCAACAACTGCACTGTCCAGTATATACCTAAAGAAGTTGAAAACTTATGTCCACTCAAAAACTTGCCTACAAAGCTAAAACTTCTTACAAAGCTAAACATCTTCTTATCATTTGAACCAACAACTGCACTCTCCAGTAAATTTACCTAAAGAAGTTGAAAACTTATGTCCACTCAAAAACTTGCACATAGATGTTTATACAGCTTCATTATAATTGCCAAAACCTGGAAGCAACCAAGATGTCCCTTAGTAGGTGACTATATTAATAAACTGTGGTAGATCCAGATAATGTAATAATACTCAGCACTCAAAAGAAATGAGCTATCAAGCCCCGACAAAACATGAAGGAAGCTTAAATGCATATTACTCAATGAAAGAAGCCAGTCTGAAAAGGCTTTGTATTATATGATTCCAACTGCATGACATTCTGAAAAAGGCAAAACTGGAGAGATAATAAAATATTAGTGGTTGCCAGGGGCTAAAGGAGAGGGAGGGATGAATAGACAGAACACAGTGAATTCTAAGGGCAGTAAACTATTCTGTACAACAGCCCAATGAGGGATACACGTCTTTCATTATACATTGGTCGAAACTCATAGAATGTACAATAGCAAGAGTGAATCCTAATGTCAACCATAGACTTTCACTGATAATAGTGTGCCAACATATATTCGTCAGTCATAAGAAATGTACCACTCTGCTGTGGGATGTAGACAGTGGCAGAGGTTGTGTGGGGGGTGAGGGTGGGAAGGGAGCATTATGGGGAATCTCTGCACTTTCTGCTCAATTTTGTTACAAACCTAAAACTGCTCTAAAAGTAAAAAAAAAATTAATTTTAAAAATAACTTTGGTAAAAGCATTTTTAAATTCCCAGCTTTGCTTTTTGTCTTTCTGCTCCATACCAAAGAAAACCAAGGCAATTGAAAGCCTGTTTCCTAGGTAAACATTATTACATTAGTGCTTTTAACCTGCTTCTTACATGGGACCATTTTATTAAATTGCTATCCAGCCTGATTCAGATTGGTTGCAATCTTAGCAGAATGATACACATGAAAGATCCATGTTCTGGGCACTAATCCAGAAATGTCATTAACTTAAAAAGCAGATGTATTAGTTGCCAAAAGATTTATTTTCAACCTCCTCACACAATGATAATCAAACTTTATGTTTTCAATGACTGTTTTGCAATGTCTGTGAACTTTTCTATAACTCAAAGTCCATAAGATTAATCAGCTTGTTATGGCTAGACCAAGGAGAATCTGTAAATGGAAATTCTGTCAAAGCTAAATCTCCGCAAATATATTAACAAAGACTATGTGTTTACTGCCTTGTAAGTAGTATATTTACTGCTTTGTAAGTAATATATTTGTTAAAGAGTTTTTATGAACACCCTCTACAACATGTCTTGGGGTTGTTATATCTATATTTGAACTAATTTATGTTCTTTCATTTATATTAAGTGTAGAAGTATTTAGTTCCATCTGGAATTAACTCTCCTTTTGCACTTACATGGTTAATTCTCATTAATCCATGTGGGGAGTTTGAAAAATCATCTCAGGCATTAGGTGCATGAATCAAAGTCTGGTTTCAGCAATGGGGACTGAGGATCCAGATTTGACAAATGAACCTTGGCAGAGAGAGAAAACATGGGAAAGTACAACCCATGTAAGTCAAGGCCAAGTTCTGGGTTTTAGGATGTTAAATGAGATTAGTAGATCAGTGAAGCCCCCTAACCTGGGCAGGATGTCAATTAACAAATGTACTGGCTGGAGGGCAGTGTCCGTAGCTCAGTGGGTAGGGCGTCGGCCACATACACACAGGGCTGGCAGGTTCAAACCCAGCCTGGGCCAGCTAAACAACGAGAACTGCAACAAAGAAATAGTTGGGCATTGTGGTGGGCGTCTGTAGTCCCAGCTACTCGGGAGGCTGAGGCAAGAGAATTGCTTAAACCCAAGAGTTTGAGATTGGTGTGAGCTGTGATGGCAGAACACTCTACAGAGGGTGACATAGTGAGACTCGGTTTCAAGAAAAAAAAGTTACTAACAAAGATTAAAAGAGTGTATAAAATCAAATTCCAAACTGGGAAGCATCAGCTATGGGTGCTACTAACAGAGATGGCAGTATGTGCCCCAGAATGGGTACACTTGCCTCATTCATGTCAGCCTTCAATATAGATAATGGTTGTTAGATTACTAACTTTCCCACACTTTTTTTTTTTTTTGAGACAGTCTCAAGCTGTCACCCTGAGTAGAGTGCTGTGGCATCATAGCTCACAGCAACCTCCAACTCTTAGGCTCAAGAGATCCTCTTGCCTCAGTTTTCCTATTTTTAGTAGAGATGGGATCTCACTTTTTGCTCAGACTGGTCTTAAACCCGTGAGCTTAAGCTATGCACCCGCCTCGGCCTCCCAGAGTGCTAGGATTACAGGCATGAACCACCGTGCCTGGCCCCCATTCTTTCTTATAAATGTCAAAGTTCTATTCCTACACACTAGTTGGGGACTGAGGTATCTTGGTCTAATAAATATTCCAGTTACATAAGAGAACTGTATCAGTTATATTGTCACAAATTCCCAAGCATCCAAGAACCAGAGCACAGTTTTTATAAAACTACATTATGATTCAGCAAGCACTTCATGAGTTGAAAATACACCGAAATAATTAATATAAATATTGATTATCATTTGACAGGACTAGAGAAAACCTATTTTGAAGTAAACTCTCCAGCATGAATTCTGAGTAGTTAATACCTTACATTTGTACAAAGCATTCTGTTTTCTAGTGATTTTACATATGTTCTCACACTTTGTCTTCGTGGCATCCTATTGTGAAATAGGAATAGGTTATAACAACCTTGACAAATTCGATTCTAATTAACAAACTTTAGTGAATACCTACTACATGCCAGTTACTGTGCCGGTGATGTAAAAATACACCCAACAGAGCCCTTGTTCTCGCAAATTTGTGGCGATTACTAAGACATGAAGAGCTGGATAATGCTAGTATGGCGCTTAATACATTATAATTAAACTGCAAAGAGAATACAGTGCAGGAAGCTTTAATCCCACTTAGATTAAAGAAAAGCATAAACCTTACAAAATTGGTGAAACTTTAGCCAGGCCCTGATAGGTAAATAGTTTTTTCCTGGTAGAAACGAGATAAAGGCTATGTTAGGCAGGAGGATCAGCATAAGCAAAGAAGGGAAGATGTAGACAGGTGTGAAGAGATTTGGGGCTAGTGAACAGTCCTGTGGGCCCTGTGTAGCCGAACATACAATGTGTGCTCAGAAGTGATAGCGAATGAAGCTAGAAGCATAAGCTTGCATTGAACTGGGAAAGGCTTTGATTGGCTTGCTAAAGAGCCCATAATAACTGCTCTTACTTTTAGCACCTCCTATGCACCAGGAAATGTGTTACATGCTTTAAGTATCTACTCTCCTTTTCTCCTCGTGAGGACTGCATGAGATCAGTATTGTTCTCATCCCACTTTAAATTTGGCTCAGGAGCTAAGAGGCAGAGCCAGGATATAAATCAGGCCTTTTGATCCCTCTCTCGCATTGCCTAACATGTTACTTCCCTGTTGGAAGGACATTCTTTTCTTCCTGTGAGGGCCCATGAATACTTTCACCTTATTCCTCCTCTCTCAGCTCTCTCCTTTAACTCTTGCACATTAAAACATCTCTTGAGATAACCAAATGAGTTAGAAGAACTGCTGGTGACTACTTCCTTAGTCTACCAGTTGCACCTGGAAGAATGTGTGGGGCGCTTTAGGAATCAGCTGTCCCTCAATCCTTGGTGATTCTAGGCCCTACATGAGCTAAATACACCTGCTTTCACTTCATCAAGGTGATCTACCAACTGTTTCACTGGCAAATTGCCCCCCACATCCCATGTTCATTGGATGAATTATTTGACGTTATCTGGGGGAGATATAATAGGATTAATCCATTTCTAATCCTTTCTTAAAATTTTAGGAGATTGATCAAGAAGGAAAAAGAAAGTCACAGTCATCTACCCACTCTCCTAATGATAGCTTATATCCCCCCAGAGAAGAAATTTCCCTTTTCTAGGTGTGACTATAATTTTCTCTGCTTTGGAGCCCTTCTGTGTAATCCAGGGAAGCTGACATTTTCCATTCTGTAATAGGGTAACCCTGTCACCTGGTCACTGGTTTGATGATTCCTTGACCAGACTTCTTTTCCTCTCCTGGCATATGGTACCCTGGGATGCATTTATTCTGATTGCCAAGAGCTTCACCATCATCTAGGGATCATTTACAAAGATAAGGGGTCATAAAACCAATAAAAGTATCCCCTTTCTTGTTATAAGAGTCTTAATCCCCTTAGGATTTCTGTGAGGGTGTGTTAGTCACCTGATTGGAGTGACTGATTTATACTCTTAAACATAATATGGAATTTTGTACCATTCCAAGTAGCATCCATGCTTTCTTTCTTCCTTTGTCTCTAAGGTAAGCAAGATAAATACCATTGTCCTACAGCAAATGAGGAAACTCAGATATTAAAAAAATAGTTATTTTTTAAAGGGAATCCAATTTGGAGTGGAAGCAAAATTATAATTCATATCTCTTCCTCTCCACATTATGGAGACTCTACTATATCCAGTTGTTTGAATAAAGCACAAACGGGTTGTCCTTACTTCCCTAGATACTCCACTATTGTGCGCTAATACATCTTCATCACTTATCCTGTAAGACTCCTGGAGTTCTGGCTGAGAATCTGCAGCCAGCTGCAGCTTACTGGACATTTGGAGAGGTCCCGGAAGGAGCTGCTCCTGAGATCGGGGTACTGCCTGGGTGCACAATCTCAGTGTTATTAGTCTAAGTGTCATGTTTCTTCTACGCCATAGTAACCAACGATACCTAACATTAATCCATCCTTCTTCATATACCAGGCAGAGAGCTGTATGATCTGCAGAAATTATTTCATTTACTCCTCCTAACAATCCTATGAAGTAGGCACTATTTTTCTTCTTGATTTTTTATGCTCTTAACAACTTGCGTCTGCTGCCACCCCAATACTGTAATACTAGAGACCTTCTAGGACAGTGGTTCTCAACCTTCCCAATGCCACGGCCCTTTAATACAGTTCCTGTGGGTCATGACCCACAGGTTGAGAACCGCTGTTCTAGGAGTTCAGTGACACAGATTGGTACTGAGGAGTTAATTCATCATTTGTGTTTTGCTCCCTAACTGTGTCTAATGTCCATTGTCTAACAGCTTTTTGAGTTATGCCATACTATATAATTCAATCATTTATACAATTCAGTGGTTTTTAGAGTATTCGTATACATGTGCAACCATTACCATAATCGATTTTAGAAGATTTCTGTCGCTCCTGAAAGAACTGATTTCTCTGTGGTCTTTTCTTTTTGTTTGTTTGTTTGTTTAATAGAGAATTGGATTTGGCCTGATGCCAAACCTTTCCTAGCCAAAGATCTAGAGCAGGTTCAATGATGCCACAGATTCAAATGATGCCAAGGAGGTAACACCAATAAGTGACCAAGCATTAACTCTGAAGAGGACCATGGCAAATGAGGAGTCTGCCTCTAAAAGAGAGCAGCTGCAACTAAGCCATGTTGGAATGTGGATCCAACCGCTTTTCAAAACTCATTCAGAAGTACAGACTTTTACATGAAAGTCCCACTTTTTTGAATGATACCACATAATTTTTTTTTTTAAGTGTGGAGTAAACAAAAAACATCTGTTGGCTGGATTCAAATCCTGGGTCAGTGGTTTATGATCTTTGCCTTCAAGAAACAAAGAAACTCTCCAAGGTTCAGTTTTCTAGACACTGTCCTCCCCTACCACTTGCTCACCTACTTAACTGGAATATGTGTTCTTTGACCTTAGGGCTTTGATATGAATATGGTTATGTACTAATGTAAGGATATGGACTGGATAGCATCTTGAGGAGTCCCCAAAATAGGCTTCCTTCATACTGTGCTCTTCAATCTGGTAAAATACCTGAATGGTATGTCCCTCATGACTTTCAAGAAAGATTGCATCTAGCAGATTTATCCTGCTGGGTACTCAAACTTAATGCCCAGACTCACAGTGTCTCTAGGAGTAGTTCAAAGCAAAGTGCCTTGAGCTTTCTTAGCCCCTAATTGTGTCTCTAATATCAAGCTGATCTGATTTGCCACGGAGCATCATGCACTGACAGGTACCCTCCTCCTTTGGATCACACTGTCCATCAGGTGCTATCACCTGCCTTCCACTCTCTGGGCTAATTCTAAGGGCTTTATTTGTATGGATAACTACCTTAGAGTTTGTGTTAAGGATTAGAAATGATATCTACCAAATTTCTTGGATAGTGTGTGGCCCTTGGCAGGTGCTCATTAAAAATCACCAGTGCCGATTATGATTCTGTGGGGCTTGAGAGAAAACAGATTTCTGGTAAGAGGAAAAAAATAACATCACTTGGCCAGCCTGCCTTGCCAACAATAGAAATGAAAGCTTCCTAAGATACTCCATCCCATGTGTAGAAATAAATATATAGGCATAGCCTTCCTTAACCTGAGCCTCGCCTGGTCCCTTTATCCCTTTTCTCCAGTGCATGTGAGAATTCATGGCTCCATTAGAATACTAGCCAATACTATGGATGTTTGGGTTGCTAAGCCCACCAAGTAGAAGAAACATCAGCCTGGCACTGAACTCCGCCCAGTCACTACATTCTCCTGGCAAGTCACATACAAGTGCTGTTCCTGCAGGCACCTGTCTCACAGGCATCACCTCTGCAGTTATACAAACTGTGATTTTAAACAACATGATAACTTTTTACAACTATGATGAATGGGTTGACATGAGATAGGAAGGAGTATTGGGTTAAATTGTGTCCCCTTAAAAGCAATGTTGAAATCTTAACTCCTGGTAACTATGAATGTAACCTGATTTGGAAATACAGGATAGTCCCAAAGTTGCCATACACAGGGAAAATGGAAAATCATGCCTAATGTACCTTTATTTATAAAATATTTCTTACAAAATATTCTCTACATGTTGGCCACCTCTTTGTAAATAAAGGTACATTTAGCTACAATTTCCATTTTCCCTATGTATGGCAACTTTTGGGACACCCTGTAGAGTCTGCACATGTAATCAAGTTACAATGAGATCATACTGGAGTAGAGTGGGTCTTTATGGTCCAATATGACAAGTATCCTTATAAGAAGGGGAGAAGAGACACAGAGACAAATGTGAAGGGAAGACAGCTACATGAAGACATCGATGCATAGATGAAAGATGGCCAGCTGACCACAAAAGGCAGACATTGTAGTCATGTAGCTGCCAACCAAGAAATACCAAAGATCTCCAGTAACAACTGGAAGCTAGAAGAGAGAGCCCAACGCGGTCTACATCTTAAATTCAGACTTCTGGCCTCCAGAACTGTAGGATAATCAATCTCTGCTGTTTTCAGACACTCAGTTTTCTCTTTGCTATAACAGCCTTATGAAACCAATACAGGAGGTACAGTAGAAGGGGTATGTTGTCGGAATTCTGACAAATCTGGGTTAAGCTCCTGGATCTTCCATTTTTTAACTCTGTGTGTTTTTGTTGTTGTTGATGTTGTTTTTGGTAGAGACAGGGTATAACCTATTGCCCTCGATAGAATGCGGTGGCGTCACACAGCTCACAGCAATCTCCAATTCCTGGGCTTAGGCGATTCTCTTGCCTCAGCCTCCCAAGTAGCTGGGACTACACTTTGTGTGGTTTTGAACAGATTGTTTAACACTTCTTTTCTGTGCCTCCATTTCATTATCAACAAAACAAGAATAACGCCATCCACCTTGTAGGGTTATTATGATCATTAAATGAAATATTTGAACTCAAAAGCATATATCGCATAAGAGTGGTGATCATTTCAAACATATATTTCTGCAAAGCTGTTTGCTTTAAAAATACATAAAAGCTTCACATATGCATGCCCCATGATTCAGTAATTTCTAACCTTTTACATACTAGTAATTTTTAAGGTATATGTTCACTCCTAAGTATACAATTCACAGAATTATATACTGTTTATAGAAGCACTACTCATGACTAGAAAAAGGTTATATGTCCATTAACAATAAAATAAATAAATTGTGGGATATCACACAATGGAATATTATACAGCAATTGAAATGAATGATCTATAACTGCACAATGAAATGAAGAAAGATTCCAAACATAATGTTGCATGAATAAAGCTAGAAATAAAACTACCTGGTGTATGATTCCAAACATGTAAGATTCAAAAATCAGGCAAAACAAATATATACCCTTAGAAGTCCTGATGGTGCTTACCCTAGAAAGGGCAGAATAATTGAGTGGGGCATGAATATTCTGTTTCTAGATATGGTGGTTTGGTTAAATGGAGGTTTTCACTTCAAACATTTGTCAAGTTGCACACTTATGTGCATTGTTCTGCATGTACATTACGTTTCAGTGAAAAGTTTAAAAAACTCATACTATATGATCTAGTAATCCCATATCTAAAAATGTTACCTAAGAGAAAATATATTTCTGAGAATAGCATAGTAATAGATAGAACAGTTAGTGCAGAGAAAACAGTGTAAACATCCCACAGGAGAGACATGGTCTAGTTATTTATGATATAGCCCTATAATGGGATATTAAGTGAGGAAAGGGCTTATATTTCCTTCAACAGGAAATTTTCATTTCTTTTAATAACTCTTATACACTGTTCATTAGTGGGATCTTAGCTAAGCCAAGCCTCTCACTTTATGACTCTGTGTTTTTCATTTATAAGGAGGGAAAGTGACTTGCCTAAGTAATGTGTCTGTCCAAGATATCTTCTGTTCATGTCAAAAGCAGAAGAAAAATGAGAGTGAAACGAATTAGGTAGGATTGGAACATACATTATTTGGGGTTGAAGAATAATAGAACATCAGTAATCTGGTAGATAGCAAGGATTTCAGCTTACATAAAATATTCAACAGTGCTGGAGCAGCTGGCTTGACATTTGGAAAAGAAAGGAAGGTAGATCACTATTTTTCTTCTAACACCAAAATAAAGTGCGGATGGCCCAAAGAGGATTAAAGTGCAGATGGACCAAAGAGGATAACTATAAAAGCCCCATAATAACCTTATAAAGTAAGTACTGATGTGATTCTCACCTAACAGATAAGAAAACTGAGACACAGAGAAGTTAAGAGACTTGCCAAAGCCACACAATTAATAAATAATAGTGCTGGGTCTTGAACTTAAATTTCAACGTACATATCTTTATACTGTTTGTATTTTTCAATTAAAACAAAGCCAATGGTGATCTAGTAACTTTTGTAACAACCTAGATAGACTTGGAGTCCATTCTCCTAACCGAAGTATCACAAGGATGGAAAAATACCACCACATTTACTCCGTACTAAATTGGAACTAGTTGATCAACACTTATGTGCTCATAGGGAAGCAAAACTCAACAAAATTCAAGAAGGTGGGAAAGGGAAAATGGAGCAGTAAATTCACAAGTAACAGGTACATGACACGGACTGGTATATCGCATGCTTTCTAATTGAAAGGCACACTTACAAATCTGACTTAAAATATCCAGAAGCTAACTATGTGAAATCAAAACATATGCAACCCCATCATATTTTGAAATATGAAATGAAAAAGATAGTATCCTATTGTCTTCTGAAATACAAAACAATGCCAATGGCAAACAAATTATGTGGACTAATTATTCTAAATGACTAAATGAATGTGTCCAAATTCAGTTTTGACTGTCATTTGTCAGGGCACAATTTGTACCAGGTTTTATTCTCAGCACTGTCACAAACATCTCTTTTATGAGCACACTGAGTAAATGAGGGGGTCACAGACTCAGTAAAGTGTAAATTTTTGTCTCTTGCTCAAGAACTATAGGAGAAAACCTATACTTTCTTATTTGCTACTGGGTGGTAGAAGAGTAGGTGATGCAGTACTTTCTTGTTGACACAAATCTATTTCTTTAATTTTTCAACAATAATTACTTTAAAAACGCCCACACTAGAACAAATACACCACAGGAATTATTTTATCATATTGCTCTTGCATTTACAATTGAGAGAACAGTCCATTTGAAGTTTGGAATGTGATCTCTCCACGTCCTTGTTTTTCTGACACCTGTATGTGGTGGGGTGCGTAATATGCAAAAAAGGAACTGCTGCTTCCTTCTGATCTATGGCTAATAGTAGTCAGAGAACCAAATCAAAAATGGGGAATGGAAGCTCTGATCTGCGTCCTCTGGATTTTTTTCTAGATGAAGTTCTCAAAGTATAGCAGCAGTGCTTTAATATGGCTTCTGATACCTTTTCTGAGTGTGTGATTCCAGAGTGAGTTACTGAGAATTAGTCAAAATGTTTGTCCAGATAAATTTAAGGAAAAAGGCAAAGCTTACCTCTCTGTACTGTGGCAGCATGGCTAACCATTCATAGATGAGTGTTTCTTAAAGTGCAAGCCATTGGTCACCTGGATTAGTACCTTTATAGAACACGGTTGAGTGTGCAGACACATGTGCTATGCCCCGACCCAGTCAGTCAGAGTATCTGAGGCCTTGAAACCTGTATTTATCATGTAATTTTGATTCAAAAAGAAGTTTAGTGGGCGGCATCTATGGCTCAGTGAGTAGGGCACTGGCCCCATATACTGAGGGTGGCCGCCCCAGCCAAACTGCAACAAAAAATAGCCGGGCCTTGTGGCAGGCACCTTTAGTCCCAGCTACTTGGGAGGCTGAGGCAAGAGAAGCACCTAAGCCCAAGAGCTGGAGGTTGCCGTGAGCTGTGACGCCATGGCACTCTACCAAGGGTGACAAAGTAAGACTCTGTTTCAAAAAAAAAAAAAAGTTTAGTAACTATTATCAGTATAGAGGCCATCTACAACAAACCTACAGCTAATATCATATTGAACGGAGTAAAACTGAAAGCATTTCCAGTTAGAACTGAAACCAGACAAGGATGCCCACTGTTACCACTGCTATTCCCAGTCAATGCAGTCAGGCAATAAAAAGGAGATCAAGGGTATTCAAATGGGGACAGAGGAGGTTAAACTCTTGATCTTCATGATGACAAGATCCTATAACTGGAAAACCCCAAGGACTGAACTATGAGGCTCCTGGAAGTGATCAAGGAATATAGTAATGTCTCAGGGTAAGAAATCAATGTTCACAAATCAGTACCCTTCACATATGCCAATAAAAGTCAAGCTGAGAATGAAATCAAAGACCCAATACTCTTCACAGTAGCTTCAAAGAAAATGAAATACCTAGGAATATACCTAACAAATGAAGTGAAGGATCTCTACAGAAAGAACTATGAACCCTGAAAAAAGAAAGAGCAGAAGATATCAACAAATGGAAGAAAATAACATGCTTATGGCTGGGAAGAATCAACATTGTTAAAATGTCACACTACCCACAGTGATCTACAGATTTAATACAATCCCCATCAAAGCATCAAAGTCATAATTTGAAGAACTTGAAAAAATAGTACTTCATTTTACGTGGAACCAAAAAAAAAAAAAAAAAACTCCCAAAATAATTTATTCAATTTTAAGAAATAAAAACAAACTTGGAGACATCACATTACCAGACTTCAGGTTATACTCAAGTCCACAGCAATCAAAACAGCATGGTATAGTCACAAAAGTAGACATGTAGATCTATGGAATAGAACGGAGAACATAGAGATGAACCCAGCCATATATCACCATCTGATCTTTGATAAACCAAAGCATACACAGGGGGTAAAAAATCCTTATTTAATAAATGGTTCTGGGAGAACTGGTTAGCCATATGTAGAAGACTAAAATTGTACCCACACTTCTCACCACTGACAAAAATTGATAATTACTGGATAAAATATTTAAATTTAAGACATAAAATAATAAAAATCCTGGAAAAAAGTATGGGAAAAACTCTTGACACTATTGACCTGGAAAAATAA
>CAUYRH010021481.1:0-28170 GCA_963574655.1 Perodicticus potto | reverse complement strand
AGAGAGACTTTGTCTCAAAAAACAAACAAAAAAGGCTTGGCGTCTGTGGCTCAATGGGCTGAGGCGCCAGCCACCTGTACTCCCAGCTACTTGGGAAGCAGAGGCAGGAGACTCGCTTGAGCCCAGGAGTTGGAGGTTGCTGTGAGCTATGATGCCACAGCACTCTATCCAGGGTGACACCTGGAGGCTCTGTCTCAAAAAAGAAACAAATAAACAAACAAACAAATTAAATATATATTAAAAGCATGAAAAAGTTTGGGTCCTTTGATCTAGAAATACCACTTCTAGATAAAATCTCAATAAAATAATTGGAGATGTGCTCAAAGATTTAACCATAAGACTGGCAACTTAAGTAAACTAAAAACAAAAAACAGACTGGCTGGGTGGCGCCTGTGGCTCAGTGAGTAGGGTGCCAGCCCCATATACCAAGGGTGGCAGGTTCAAACCTGGCCCTGGCCAAACTGCAACAAAAAAATAGCTGGGCATTGAGGCGGGCGCCTATAGTACAGCTACTCAGGAGGCTGAGGTAAGACAATCACCTAAGCCCAGGAGCTGGAGGTTGCTGTGAGCTGTGTGACGCCACGGCATTCTACCAAGGGTGATCAAGTGAGATTCTGTCTAAAAAAAAAAAAATAGACTGGTCACTGAATTTAATTGTTTAAATTGTTTAAAATAGCTGAAAAAGTAAGAGTGAGTAAGGTAATAAATTAAAAGGCAAGAATGATGGTTAAATATATACTACATAATGTATTACAGAAGAATATTTATACACTCTAGAAAGACACATATGATATACTAAAAAGGGAAACATTCTTTGGGAAAAATACCATACATATACATAGACACACTAAAAGGAAATTCTAAAATTTCAAGAATAGTCACCTCTAGTAGAACTAGCGCAAGGAAAAAGGATTTGCTGCCTTTTATAGATGGGTTATTTATTTATTTGCAGTTTTTTTTTTTTTTTGGCCGGGGCCGGGTTTGAACCTGCCACCACCAGTATATGGAGCTGGTGCCCTACTCCCTTGAACCATAGGCGCTGCCCTACGGATGTGTTTTTTTTTGAGACATAGTCTTATTTTGTCGCCCTCGGTAGAGTGCTATGGCGTCACAGCTCACAGCAACTTCCAGCTCTTGGGCTTAGGCGATTCTCTTGCCTCAGCCTCCCCAGTACTTGGGACTATAGGCGCCTGCCCACAACACCCAGCTATTTTTGTTGCAGTTGCCACTGCTGTTTTAACTGGCCGGGGCCGGGTGTAAATCCATCACCCTTGGTATACGGGGCTGGCGCCCTACTCACTGAGGCATAGGCGCCACCCATCTAAGGATGTATTTTTTAAATCATTATAGTTAACATACTGTTTTAGTTTTTAAAAATTGCTAAGTGGTCTGTTTATTTACTCATTCATTCACTTCCTTATTTATTTTGAGACAGTCTCACTCTGTTTCTCAGGGTTGAGTGCCATGACGTCACCAAAGTTTACAGCAACCTCCAACTCTTAGGCTGAAGTGATCCTCTTGCCTCAGCCTCCTGAGTAGCTGGGACTACAGGTACCCACCATGACGCCCAGCTAATTTTTCTACTTTTAGTAGAGATGGGAGTCTCACTCTTGCTCAGGCTGGTCTTAGATCCTCCCCACCTGGGCCTCCCAGAATGCTAAGATTATAGGCATGAGACACCTTGCCCAGCTGGTCAATTTGTTTTTTAATGAAAAACCTTAGTGAAATGGAATAGGAAATAATTCCAACTAACTTGAAAGAAGTCAAGTCAATTTAACTTAATGTTTAATTCTACGATTACATATTTTTTTGTTTTTGACCAGTCAACTACTTAATTAAATGGTCAACTACTGAATTAACTACAGAAAAAACTTCCTTAATCAGTAAAGTTGTTAACTGATTCCCACATTTCCAACAGTAAGTCACCTTCCTGGCCCAGAAATAAAAAGTAGCCTTTTTACTTCACTAATTACAGGTACTATAACCATACTAACTGGATAAGAAAACTATCTTCAGTGCTTTATACTCACTTAAAAAAAAATCCTTTACCTATTTCAATTAACAATAAATCTCTAAGTCTGAAAAAACTCCTTTTCATTTTTTTTTTTGAGAAGGAGTCTTGTGTAGTGGCACGATTATAGCTCACTGTAGCCTCAAACTTCTGGCTGGGCTCAAGCAATCCTCCTGCCTCTGTCTCCAAGTAGCTGGGTCTAGAGGTATATGCCACCACATTAGGTTAATTAAAAACAATTTTTGTTGTGATAGGGTCTCACTATGTTGCAAAGGCTGATCTTTAACTCCTTACCTCAAGTGATCCTTCTGTCTTGACCTCCCAAATTTATCTTTAAAAAAAGCAAAGCTGGAGGTGCCTGTTGCTCAGTGGGCAGGGCGCCAGCCACATGCACCCAAGCTGGCGGGTTCGAACCTAGCCTGGGGCCAGCTAAACAATAATGACAATTGCAACAAAAAAATAACCAGGCGCTGTGGCAGGTGCCTATAGTCCCAGCTACTTGGGAGGCTGAGGCAAGAGAATTGCTTAAGCCCAGGAGTTTGAGTTTGCTGTGAGCTGTGACACCAAGGAACTCTTCAGGGGGCAAGAAAGTGAGACTCTGTCTCAAACAAACAAACAAAAAAAAGCAAAGCCATAGTGCTACCATATCTTATCTTTGTTTAGTGCACTGGTTAATATTTTTCCTTAACTACAGGAAAGTATACTTCCTTACTGAGTTTCTTTTCTTCTTAGCCTCCCAAGTAGCTGGGACTATGGGCACCTACCATTATGCCCGGCTAGTTTTTAGAGATGGGGTCTTGCTCTGGCTCACGCAATCCACCCACCTCAGCCTCCCAAGTGCTGGGATTATAGGCATTAGCCACCATGCCTGGGTTCTGAGTTTCCTGAATGCTTTCTATTTTTTAAAAAAATCATCATGGAGCCGAAACATTTTTAAAAGCTTTCAAAAAGGAGAACAATAAGTTCTACTAGCAGAGCCACAAATTATAATTCAGAAGCCACTTGGTGATATAGAGGTTGTCAGAAGAGGCAGGAAAGAAATGACGGTATATATATATATATATATATATATATTTTTTTTGAGACAGAGTTTCACTATGTTGCCCTCTAGGTAGAGTGCTTGTGGCATCACAGCTCACAGCAACCTCAAACTCTTGGGCTTAAGAGATTCTCTTGCCTCAGCCTTCCAAATAGCTGGGACTACAGGTACCCACCACAACACCTGGCTGTTTCTTGTTGCAGTTGTCATTGTTGTTTAGCTGTCCCAGGCTGGGTTCGAACCCACCCGCCTCGGTGTATATGGCTGGTGCCATAACCACTGTGCTACAGGCACCGACCCCAAATGTCAATATTTAAGGATCCAAGAGTCATAGAGATGTTTATGATCTATGGGCCAGAACAGAAAGTTTCCTTGACCTGACATAAAAATTTAAGGGCTCTTCCTCCCTTTTGGAATGTATTCTTGCTCATTATTAAAAGGATGGAATAGCCTGACAATTAAGAGAAATGGCCATGTAACAGAAATAGCCAAAATGTTAGATTAAGAACAGTTAGTTATCTTAAATTGACTTGTCTTAAGTATATTATAGAATTAAACTCCCTTCTGGAATATAAAATTAACTAATCCCCACCCCCCCGCCTAAGAATTAATAATCTCATATTCATTCCCCTAAATGTTAAAGGCAGGGTTTACATGAATTCTTACATGTCCAAATGACTAATTTTGCAAAACCTAATTGAGTTTTGAACGTTACTGAAATAAATGAAAGATTTCTATAGAGCAAGTTAAAGTAGATGCATCTATACTTAGTATGTTTTTTTTTTTTTTCCTTTTTGAGGCAGTTTCATCCTGTGTCCTGAGTAGAATGCCGTGGGATCCTAGCTCAGAGCAACCCGAAACTCTTGAGGCTCAAGTGATCCCCTTGCCTCAGCCTCTGAGTAGCTGGAACTACAGGTGCCCACCATGCCTGGGTAGTTTTTCTATTTTTAGTAGAGATAGGGAAGGAGGGTCTTGCTTTTGTTCAGGCTGGTCTTGAACTCCTGAGCTTGGTTAATCAAACAAGAGTACTCATCCCAGAGTACTAGGATTATAGGCGTGAGCCACCGTCTGGCTCACTATATTTAGTACTTTCATTTTCAGAGACTGTTTGATTGACATCAGTAATCATTTAGTCTTACATAAGGTGTATAATGAGGTAATCTGTTAAAAACATAATTTGATAAAAATGCCTAGGAAATGCATATTAATGTCACCTTACTATAAGAGTGCTAACTTCCTGTCAGTAGCAACAACTAATATAATTTTATGACATGACAGGTAGTGGTACAAATAGGAAAAGTAATGTACCTCAGGAATGGTAATAGCATTGAGTTTTTCATCAATTCTAAAACATACTGTCAATCTACATTGTAATAGCTCTGAAATTGGTATTTATCTTACCATCAATGGCTTCTTACAAACGACATTTTCCACTCTTAATGCAGGTAAAGTAAGTGAGTCTTAGAATTGATAGTATCTTAGATCAATAAGATATTGTATGTACATCTATATACATTTATATTTAAAAAAATCTCATGTCTGTGTTCATCAAGCATGAAAACTGTTTAGCCACTTGAAGAAAACTGATTGAAATATTATTGTATTAACTTTAAGAAGTACAGTATGATGAGCATCAGTGAGACCATAGGCTCTAATTGGAGAACAATAAAGAGTATATTCTATACTTTTACACCATATTCTACAGTTTGAATACCATTTTCAAATAGATGATAACTAACTCTTATCAGGGAGTCAAACCTTTATTTTATTTTTTTCCTGCCACACATACGAAAAATAAGAGTTGTTTTGGAGTCAGATGCGCAATAGCTGCACCACAAGGTCTGAAAAATAAAAGTTGCTTGGGCTACACATTAAATACACAAACACTAACAAAAGCTGATGAGAAAAAAAAAAGGTTTGTGCATAATTTTTGCAATATCTGACACCAAAGATAAGCAAAACAGGTCTCAAATAATCCACACAGGCTGTAGGCTGGATACTCAGTCTAAATGGTCTGTCAACCAGATGAGATTAAATCAATTTGCAGTCTGAAACATGCTATGTATCAAGGCCATGAGAAATTTAGGATGACTTTCAT
Organism: Perodicticus potto; assembly: GCA_963574655.1. NCBI lineage: Eukaryota > Metazoa > Chordata > Mammalia > Primates > Lorisidae > Perodicticus > Perodicticus potto. Next base: position 23,022 of record CAUYRH010021481.1, on the reverse strand, counting down.
ATTAATGCAGAAATAAAACTGCATTTAACATTAAACTTACAGAAAAATATGGTATTTCTATGTTTGGAAAATTCATTGGTACCTGCAATGAATACAAATAGGCACATCTTCATGTTCTTGATATTTCCTCATTAAGCTTATCATGTCCAGAATAGAATCAAATGATGATGGAACATCATGGTCTGGCCAGTTCACATAATGAAACTGATATAGCCTACGAGATTCCTTTGAGAGAAACAAATTCAACAATTATAAAAATACATTTATAAATTTTTAAAACTGCGTATCTTATTTAACTATAATTTCTAAGGCATCTCTATATGGTATTTAGCATTGCCTACCAAAAAAAAAGAAAGAAAAACCAAATTAATAATAACCTACACTTTTGACTATTTACTATATAACAAGTATGATCCAAGGGCTTCACACATGTAACAATTTATTTAATCTCCCTGAGGAAAAGGACTTTAATACTATCTATCCTCATTTTATAAGTAAGGAAACAGAAAGATAAAATGACATGCCTGAACTTTCACCAGAAGTGACGAATGTGGAATGTAAACTCAGTAGTCTTACTTCTAGAATGTATACTTTAATCATTACACTATATATTCAACTAATTTACACTATTAAATGGATGAGCAATATACCATTAACATTATATTACAATCTATTGTAATTAGATTAATAAACTATAAAACCGAAATAGAATTTAGAAACGATCTAGTTCAATCCACTTGTCTTATTATAGGTTTGGGTATATCCTCTTCCCTGGGCCCTTTAACAGGGGATCTGTAAGTTTTAAATAGTTTTCAGAACAATACTAAGGTGTTATTTGCCTTTTTCTTTAATAGTAAATGGTATATGTACTTGTGTATTTGTGTTTTTAAAAATTTCTCAGTTTTAATTTTGAATTTAGTCAATAATGAAAGATAGAATCCACATAAACAAAAGTTTTGTGGTATCCCCAATAATTTTTAAGGATGGGAAGAAATCTTGAAGTCAACATGTTTTGAGAACAATTAATCTAAGTGTTGGGCAGAAACTGTACTGCTTGGAATCTAGACAAAAGTGTATTTAAAGTCTACTTTTGCCGTTTACTGAATAACTTTAGGCGAGCTATTTAACTTCTCAAAGTCTCTATATCTTTATTTGTATGTAATGAGCGCTAACAATATCTGCTACTATGAAGAGGACTAAGATGCCTGATATACTACAGAAATTCAATAAAAGATAAATGTTTATTATCACCATAAATTAAAAAATAGTAACCAAAGTAAAATAAATACTCATCTAAAGGGACACAATTAGTAAAAGTCAAGGGGGCAGTTAAGAGTACCGGACCTATGTCTGCTTATCAACAAGAAGGTAGGAAGTCGTAGGTAAGATTGCAAATACATGAGTTGGGGAGAATGATGTATACTTCCATCACCAAGATGAATTAGTTAGAATGATTTAAAAATTAATATATTAAAATGGGGTGGCGCCTGTGGCTCAAAGGAGTACCAGCCCCATATGTCGGAGGTGGCGGGTTTAAACCCAGCTCCGGCCAAAAACCGCAAAAAACAAAAAACAAACAAAAAAAAAAGGTATTAAAATAGAGAGATGAGGAAGAAGTTGACAGCTTTACTCTTTTTACTTTACTCTTTACTTTACTTTACACTTTACTCTACTCTACTGTACTGTACTGTACTTTATTTTATTTTGAGACACAGCCTCATGCTGTTACCCTGGATAGAGTGCCGTGGAATCACAGCTCACAGCAACCTCCAATTCCTGGGCTCAAGCGAGTCTCCTGCCTCCGCCTCCCAAGTGCTGGGCCTACAGCTACACAAAGCCTGGCCATTTTTTTTGGTTGCAGCCGTCATTGTTATTTGGCAGGCCTGGGCTGGATTTGAACCTGCCTGCTCAGGTGTACGTGGCTGGCGCCTTAGCCCATTGAGCCACAGGCGCCAAGCCGGCAGCATTCTTTTAATGTCCGTCAGATTTTCTTTCATTCTTTCCTGGAGAAATTATCATTTTATATAGCTCTGAAACACTAAAATTAAGAGCCTCAAGTAAAAACAATATATATGTAAATGGAGCTATGTATCTAGCTTTGATAATGACTTGTCTTTACGAGCTAAGGCGCCAGCCACGTACACCTGAGCTGGCAGGTTCGAATCCAGCCCCGGCCCACCAAACAACAATGACGGCTGCAACCAAAAATGGCCGGGCGTTGTGGCGGGCGCCTGTAGTCCCAGCTACTTCGGAGGCAGAGGCAGGAGACTCGCTTGAGCCCAGGAATTGGAGGTTGCTGTGAGCTGTGATGCCACAGCACTCTCTCCAGGGTGACAGCTTGAGGCTCTGCCTCAAAAAAATAAAAAAAAAAAATTGTAAACTAGTAGAAGAGAGTAATAATTATGTAAACAATACAATAATCTGCTTTTTACAATAAAGGAAAAATATATGCAGCAAGAAGGCATAACTATTCCAAATACAGTAAATTTAATTTAGGAATAGTTAAGTTATAATTTAATTACCTATTAGGTAATTCGATAAGGATAAGTCTCGATACTAAATAAAACATAACAGTGATTTTGTTCCTATTTTATATAACTTAAAAAAAAATGTCCACTATGTTAAATAAGATAATATACTATTTATATATTATCTCTTTGAAAACTATTTTTAAGAGACATCTCTAAATAGCAAGTACCTACATTTTGAAATTCAAGTAAGAGTGTCCTAATGAAGTAGTCTGTTCTTGCTTGTTCATCCTCCTAAATAAAGAGAACCACTTGTGAGTCAGTGAAAACATTAAAACAAAAACATAGATGTAATAAACCAAAATACCTGTATTAAAGTCCACAATATAAAATAAACCTTTAAAATTCAGGTGCATTTGATAATTATAAAAACAATCATTCTAAAAATCATCAATTTGCTTAGAGTGACAGATATGCTAATTATCCTGATTTGATCAATCCACATTATGTACATGGTGTACTGAAATATCACACTGTATCCGATAAATATGTATAATCATTATGTGTCAATTGAAAATAATAAATAATAATAAAAGACTAGCAAACAATAAAAAGACACGGTAGAGCCTCAAATGCATATTACTAAATGAAACAATCCAATCTGCATATTGACATACTGTATATTTTCAACTATATGACAATCTGGAAAAGGCAAAACTATGGAGACAGTAAAAAGATCAATAGCTCCCAGGGTTTGGAGAGAGGATAAGGCGAAAGGATGAAGAGGAGGAGCACAGAATTCTTAGGGCAATGACATTACTCTGTGGTGGATACATATAACTACATATTTATTTAAACCCACAGAATGTGAAAATACTAAGAATGAACTGTAATGTAAACTATGAACTCTGGATAATAAAGATGTGTTCATGCAGGTTCAATTATAACAAAGGGACCACTTTGGGCGAGTATGTTGGTAACAGGCGAGACCACACACGTGGGGCAGGAAGCACATGGGAAATGTCTATAGTTTCCTGTCAATTTTGTTACCTAAAACTGCTCTTAAAAAAATAAAGTCTTAAAATCTTCTACTAGATATACCAAAGCAATATGAACAAAAAGAAGCAAGTGTTGGGAATCAAAGAATGTTTTCTACTACATTAATAAATTTGAAAAAAATGTTTATAGTCCTACAATCCCATTACCAAGTATCTACCCAAAAGAAAAAAAATCATTTTATCATAAGGACATTTGCACTCAAATGTTTATAGCAGCCCAATTTACAATCATAAAGAAGTAGAAACAATCCAAGTGCCTTTAAACACCCAAATGGATTAACAAATTGTGGCATAAGTATACTATGGAATGCTACTCAGCTATAAAAAAGATAGAGATTTTCTATCTTTTGTAACTATTTGGATGGATTCGGAGAATACTCTCCTAAAAAAGTATGACAAGAATGGAAAAACAAGTATCACATGTATTTAATACTAGGTTGAAATTTATAGATTAACAACAATGTGCACACATGAGAGAAAAACTCAATTAAATTTAAAGGGGACAGGGCATTAGTAACTTCCCATGGGTAAATGGCATACTTCCTGGGTGAGTATGGTAACTACTACCTGGACTTTACCTTACAAACCCCAACAATGTAACCTAATTGTATGTACCTGCATGTTAGTTAATCCAAAATAAAAATAAACAAATAATTTTTTATACATGTACATATGGAACAAATAGTTAATTAAAAAAAAAAAAAGAAAAAGAAATGTCTGTTAAAAAAAAAAAATTGGGGCTCGGTGCCTCTGGCTCAAGCGGCTAAGGCGCCAGCCACGTACACCTGAGCTGGCGGGTTCGAATCCAGCCCGGGGCCGCCAAACAACGACGGCTGCAACCAAAAAATAGCCGGGCATTGTGGTGGGTGCCTGTAGTCCCAGCTGCTTGGGAGGTGGAGGCAGGAGACTCACTTGAGTCCAGGAATTGGAGATTGCTGTGAGCTGTGATGCTATGGCACTCTATCCAGGGTGACAGCTCCAGGCTCTGTCTCAAAAAAAAAAAATTTGTAGGGGGGCGCCTGTGGCTCAAAGGAGTAGGGTGCTGGCCCCATATGCTGGAGGTGGCGGGCACCCTGGCCAAAAGAAAAAAAAAACTGCAAAAAAAAAAAAAATAATTTGTAGTCTGGGCGAGATGGTTGACGCACCTTGGGAGGCCAAGGCGGGTGGATTGCTTGAGCTCAGGAAGTTGAGACCAGTCTGAGCAAGAGTGAGACCGTGTCTCTAAAAAAAAATATAGCCGAGTGTTGTGCATGCCTACAGTCCTAACTACTCGGGAGGCTGAGGCAGGAAGATGGCTTGAGCCCAAGACTTTGAGGTTGCTGTGAGCTGTGACACCAAGGCACCCTACAAAAGGCGACAAAGTCACACTTTGGTTTTAAAACAAACAAACAAACAAACTGTATAGGCCAGGCATTGTGGATCACACTTGTAATTCTAGCAATCTGGGAGGCCAAGGTGGGAGAATTCCTTGAGCTAGGGAGTTGGAGATCCTGTCTCTACTAAAAATAGAAAAATTAGCCAGGTATTGTGGTGGGTACCTGTAGTTCTAGCTACACAGGAGGCTGAGGCAGAAGGATTGTTTGAACCCAAGAGTTTGAGGTTGCAGTGAGCTATGATAATGCCACGGCACTCTAGCCTGGGTAAGAGATTGAAACTCTGTCCCAACCCCCAAAACACCAAAACCAAAACCCTTCTATAGAGAGTTTAAAAAAGCAACAATTTGTTTACCTAAGTTCCTTTACAGTTTTTTAACAGAAAAATCTGTTAGCAAACGAGTCAGGAGTCTGTTGTCCAATAAAATATTTGCAAAAAGTAGTAATCATCTCTAGAATCATGTAACAGAAATAATACAAATAGAATATCACCCCTCAGTACTGACCACCATATCCCATCCTCAACCATGTTATCGATAAGACTTTATTTTTCTCTACTAACATTCGATTCTCAATTAACTGGACAGTAACTGGGAAAGGAAGAAGAAAGAAAATTCCGAATTATTATCATGGTGCTTGATGATCACATAATCACTTTAGAAGTTTCTTTCTTTTCTTTTTTTTTTTTTTTTTGCAGCTTTTGGCCGGGGCTGGTATACCACCTCCAGCAGGATGGGGCTGGCGCCCTACTACTCTGAGCCACAGGCGCCGCCCACTTTAGAAGTTTCTTATTGTCATTTAGTCAAAGTATTAGAATGAAGTCTTTCCATAAATTTGCCACTATGCAAAAATTGTTTTTGCCTAATAACTCATTAAACAAATTATTTTTTCCTATAATTTCCTATAAAATCCTATTTTTTCCTAGTTAAAACCACAGATAGCTTAGGACTGTAATTATCAAGAGCAATAGTGTATTTTATTTTATTAATAAAAAGGATAGTCACTATTATACCAGTTTTAGTTTTTAAAATAATAACTTATTTTGAACTTTTCAAATAACATTAAGAGGAAGGTTTAAGCTTTTGCTTTTATCAAAAAGGGAGTATGGGTGAATTAACTTTTTCTGTAAAGGGCCAGGTGGTTAAGTACCTTTGGCTTTCTGAGTCATAATGTCTCTGTCTACTCACTTTGCTATTGTGACAAACACATAAATCAATGGGCTGTGTTCCAATAAGTGTTTATTTACAAAACAGGCAGTTGGCTACATATGACCCATGGGTGGGGTGCTGATATCTAGTCCAAATGGTTACATGCAACAACATGAGATTGAGCTCCTGTTAGCCAGTCCTCCCCCTTATACCATTTTACCCTCTTTGTCATCCCCACTCCAAGTAAGCTTCAAACAAGACTTTTCTTAGTCTCAAACACTCTTGATTGCCAAGTAGTCAAGTCACTCACTATGGTTATTTTCATCAACATGCTTTCTGTTTATAAATTTGATTTTTATTTGTAGTTAAATCAGTGTAACAAATCTTAAGTTGTCTAAAACAAATATAAGACATAAGAATTACTTTCCATTTTGCATGCATTCTTCAAGGAAAAGATTTGTTTCTTTAGCATGGATCAGTCTAGACACTGACAAATTAAACCTTTAACCCAGAGAACTTTAAAATTATTTTTTAGTGCAATCAATAAATCAACCAAAAAACTCCATTCTTCTTTTTTAAAATTATAAACTATTTCATTCTTTCCTCTATTGATTATTGGAAGTTGTTTTATTACTCCAGACTCCCAAATGTTTAAAAATCTCAAACTGTTTTATTGCTGACTGTTAAAAGTTGTTTGAATTGAATTGTGGTTTTTGTTTGTTTGGTTTTTTGAGACAAAGTCTTACCCTATTGCCTAGGCTAGAGCCATGGCTCAGTTTAGCTCATAGCAACCCCAAACTCCTGGGTTCAAGCAATCCTCCTGCCTCAGCCTCTCGAGCAGCTGGGACTACAGGCACCGGCCACAATGTCTAGCTAATTTTTCTATTTTTAGTTAAGACAGGATCTTGCTCTTGCTCAGGCTGGTTTCAACCTCTTGGCCTCAAGTTAGCCTCCTGCCTCAGCCTCCCAGAGTGCTAGGATTACAGGAGTGAGCCATCATGCCCAGCCTGAATTGTACATGTTTTCACTTGAATTGAGAGATTAATTTTAAGTTATCTTATTGCATTTAAATTTATAAATGTTCAACATAACAACATTGCACAGAACTAGGTTTCCTCAGCTGTCTAGAGGCCTAATATTGTAAAAATACTTTCTGGATTAGTGAAAGGGGGAGGTGTTCCCTCATCCAAGTAGACAGTTTGTTATGTACTAGTTATTTATTACTCATTCCAAACAAAATAAAATGATGAATTAATTTTTTAAAAATATTTAACCTATAAATAATTAATTCTTATCAGCACTTTAGAATTGACTGAATATTCAACCCAAAGAGTTCAACTGTGAGTTATAGTCAACATTATAAAAATCCCATTGCATTTATAAAGTAGACAGCATAACACAGCTTTAAATCCTTTTCTTCACCAACCCAGAAAGCACTTAATATTGTGTGCATAAGAGGAATTCAGAAATACAACCAAGTCATAAAATTATGGAGTTCTTCAATTCATTAATGACAAATAAAATTATAGAAATATTTCACTTAACCATGAAAAAGAGTCAAACACAAGCCAATTCTGAGACAGGAAATGTGATAGTCAAAAAAATTTTTATTCCAACAGAGACAGTCTTGCTATATTGCTGGGCTAGTCTTGAACTCCTGGCTCAAGCATGCCTCTGCCTTGCCTCCCAAATAGCTGGCATTAGGCCCATGCCTCTGGCTTATATGTCAACTTGACTGGGCCACAGAATAACAAAATATTTGATAAAACATTATAAGGTGTTTGGGATGAGATTCATGTTTAAATTGGTAGACTGTGAATAAAGCAGATTGTCTATCATAACACTGGTGTGCTTCTTCCAACCAGCTGAAGGCCTGAATAAAGGACCAGCCTTCCCTAAGCAAGACAGAATTCGCCAACTGACTACCTTCATCTGATGCATCAGCTTTTCCCAGTTCTACAACAGCCTGTTTTTGAATTAGAATTGAACATCAGCTCTCCTGGTCTCCAGGCTACCCTGTATATTTTGGACTTGACAGCTTCCATAACTGCGTAAGCCAATTCCTTGTATCTCTTTACACACACACACAGACAAACATACACACACTCTCTTTCTCACACTTTCACTCTCTCTCTCTCATCCCCTATTGGTTCTGCTTCTCTGGAGAACATTAATACAGGCTAATTATTTAATTTTTGTGTATATTCAACTATGGTCTTTTTAGTTGAATTAATATTATTTCTTCTAGGTGATTAAGATAAATGATACCATGTGGCACATAAGAAAATTATTGGTCCTATTTTAAAGTTTGCTTACATTTTACTTCTTTTTGTCCACTCCCTTGCTTTTCCTACTTTCTTCCTTCATTGTTTTTGTTTTTTAATATGTCTTCTCAGATGTTTACTAAGTTAGTGTTTGAATTTGAATTTAATTCATTTCCAGAGTCTTAAATAGTACAGAACAGATTTTACATTTCATACCAAATTATCAGCTATAAAGGATAAATATTTGGCAGGATGGGAGGAGTTCTCAAACATACATAGATCTGAAAGGTTACCATGATACACCATACTTCAGTCATCAATGGTCTTTTCCATTTATTCAATTGGAAACAAATACACCAATTTTGAAGTAGACCATTCAAAGCATACTGTTAATCAAATTACTCGCATACATAAATGCTATGTCAATTGATATGCAAAGGCTAAGCAAGCAAGAATAAAATAAGATACAAGGAAATTATACATTTATGAAAAGTCATCCTAAAAGCTTCTAAATTCAAAAGCATTATAAAAACAAACACTATCATTTTAGGTGTAGAATCACAAATGATATTTTAAATTGCATACAAACTTTATGGATACCCTGTATAAACCCTGGTTCACAACACATTACAATTTAATTATTCATCAATCTAGCATGCCAATTTTCTGATTAAAAATATTTATAAAAATAGGTACTTACACAAGAAATTTTAAATGGTGCAAATGTTATGGGGTCTTCTCCATACAAAGGCCAATAGCGCTCACATTTTTTCTGTTATCCGCCCCCAAAAAGAAAAAAATAATTAGCAAGTAATCCATGTGGCAGTTTTTCTTACGCTGTTACAAATATTTTATGCCCAGGGGTTCAGCTTGTCATTTTTTCCAAGAAACAGAAAAACTGACGTCAGCAAGAAGCTGGAAAAGTTAAGTCCTACCCAACTGTTATTAAAGGTAGGCTACTAAGTTCTCTCCAAAATTAGTCATGAAAAACTTATTAACATAAGGATATCAACTGTTCAATGTAAGGATACCAGTCTGCCTGGTCTACAAAGATCCTCCTTTAGAAAAGAAAAATTACCTAAAAAAAATTTGTCTGCCACAGGAGGTCCATTTATGGTTGCCAGGCAAGTTTAAATGTTTATAATGACAATCTCTATAGTATCTGGATGAATTCTCATTAAGTTTAAAATCTGTGAGAAAGTAGAAAGACCATTCTTTCAGAAGAATGCTGCAAATACAAATTTTACTGTTTTATTGTCCTTTAATTTCTTTACTTATACAAACAAGAATAATAATCCTTACCTCACAGTGTTGTTACATTTAATAAGTAAGAGTATATTTCAAATGTTCTATTGATGATAAAACCCTATGCGGTCATAATATATTATTTTAACTACCAGATTTTACTCATGATTACATAAAGTATAATCAGTTTCCTTTTCTGCCTTGCCATTTTAAACAAATAAATAGTAAAGAGTTCAATTTTCATTGGTTTCTAATATCAAGACCAATTATTTTAGAAAATTAGGTAAGTGAACGAAAAGGCTAATAACTTTATAGAACATACAGTGTTTCAGATGCTAAGAAATCATGCAATATTTGTTATCTGGACCCAATAAAATGAAAGATAAGTGACCATCGAATTTCAATAAACTTTTTTGCAGTAGGAAATATATCAGCTCATGAATTTCTAGTTAAATTCTAAAAGTTCCAAATATATTAAGTGGAGTACCACTCACAGGGCAACAGGGTAAAATGTCAGGTTAGCTTAAATACCATGAATAAATACATTAAAGACTCAAAACCATAGGTAATCCTCAAACATTTTATCAAGACAAGTTTTACAAAAGGATACAACTAAATTATTGTTGAGGGCATTTAAATTTTTTTTGGTTTTCTACCTAGGAAAGTTTTAATATCTTGAAACAAACAGAACACAAGTTATAAAAGAGTCATTCAGGTTAAGAATTGAAAGCTGTGTAAATAAGATGTCCTTCATTCAGATGAACAGTAACTAAGAATGGATGCTGGTATTTATATCATCAGTATAAAACTAATAACAATATCAAAGACTATACATAAGTCTCACATATGCATAATCTCTAATACGGCAAGATGGGTATTATTTTCATTTCAGAGATGAAGAAACTGAAGCTCAGATGGAACTGTACTGCACCATGATCAAAATGGTAGTAAAAGGAAGGTTTATCTGACTTCATTCTTTTTTTTTTGGAAATGCCCAGGCTAGAGTGCCATCGTGTGAGTCCAGCTAACAAAAACCTTAAAATCCTGAGTTCAAGCGATCTTCCTGCCTCAGCCTCCCAAGTAGCTGGGACTACAGGCGCACAACAACTGGCTTATCTTTTTTCTAATTTTAGTAGAGATGGGGGTCTCACTCATGCTCCGGTTGGTCTTGAAATCTGAGTTCAAGGAATCTTCTCACCTCTGCTTCTCAGAATACTAGGATTAAAGGTATGAGCCACTACGCCCAGTCTGATTTTATTATCTTTCCATTGAGTCACATTCAAAGTCAAGAACAGAGTCAAATTCACCTCTAAACTTCATAGGTTCTAATTCATTCACCATCTACTACTAAGACTGTACAAATCACAAAACTTTAGTGTTCTAAAATTTTGTATGCGATACAACTTAATTTTCATCAAGTACTACTACTGATGCACAGTATGAAATTATTAATAGAATGAAAAAAGACAAAATTCTAAACCTTAATGGTAACTTTAAAAAAGCATTAGGAGTATGAAATTAAAATTTCCTTGAACAATGATTAGTAATAGCACTAAAGTGCGTATAGACAATACTTTAAACAGGTAACTTGATTACTGGTATTTCTCAGTTTTTATATTTTGTAGACTTAGATTTTTCTTACCCGCTTCACAGATCACCAAAACAGCAGACATATTAATGAAAATGTATGAACTATTGCAAGAATTGCCAAAATGTGACAGGGACTTTGTGAAGTGACTACATGCTGTTGGAAAAAAGATACTGAGAGAAGATTTTTCATTTTCTGTCCTACATTAGTTCATATTAGTAAAATGTGTTTGAGAGTGAAGAAATAAGTGATTAAAATAAGGTTTCCCAATATCACTGTAATATTTCACATAACTGAAAACTAGATTACCTTGCTTTAGCAATATCTTACTGAAAAAATAAAACTTTTTATAATTTAAAAATAACTTCTAATTATTTAACATTAACAAATCATTAGTATAAAAAAATCTCAAATAAAATTACTATAGAATTTAAATTTAATTTTTTTTTAAATTTTAGGTTAATGTGAGGGTACAAACAAGCAGGTCAAAATATTTGATTTTATTGGTTATGTCCCACACTCAAAAGGTATGCCAAACATCCCCATACCATGCCCATTCAGTGGGAGCAGCCTACCTGCCTCTCCTAAACCCCCTCCCCAAGTTGAATTGAAATGAGTTGTTTTTCTATGTGGGCATGCATTAGTTCATCTACTGGTTTCATAATAGTACTAAATTGAATTGAATACATTAGATGTGAAGTCACTATCTTTTTTATGGCTAAATAGTATTCCATGGTATGCATATACCACAAATTGTTGATCCGTTCCTGAGTTGATGGATTTAGGTTGTTCCCACATCTTGGCCATTGTAAATTGAGCTGCAATCAACATTCTGGTGCAAATGTCCTTATGATAAATGATTCTTTTTTTTTCTTCTGGGTATATGCCTAGTAGTGGGATTGCAGGGTCAAATGGGAGATCTAATTTGAACTTTTACATTTGATTTGTATGTCATGTGTACAGAAAGTCACACTTGTAGTTTTGTTTAAATACCGTTTCTCTATAAATGTATTATCACTTACTAATATGAGGACTTAAGAATATATGTTATAGGACATTATAATGGTTTTGAAACAAATTTCACTTGTACATAGCATAAAAATACCAATGTTGAAAAAGATAGTACAGGCTTGGCACCTGTGGCTCAAGCGGCTAAGGCGCCAGTCACATATACCTGAGCTGGCGGGTTTGAATCCAGCCCCAGCCCTGGCCCGCCAAACGACAATGATGGCTGCAACCAAAAAATAACCAGGCATTGTGGCGGGTGCCTGTAGTCCCAGCTACTTGGGAGGCAGAGGCAGGAGACTCGCTTGAGCCCAGGAGTTGGAGGTTGCTGTGAGCTGTGATGGCACAGCACTCTACCCAGGGCAATAGCTTGAGGCTCTGTCTCAAAAAAAAAAAAAAAAAAAAGATAGTACAAACAAACAAAAAACACTGTGGTATTTGGAAACAGACTAAAAATTCAAACTACAAATTAATGATAATCAGAATTATTTTATTTAACACATTTTTATTTGCTCAATTTCATACTATCACTCCACTTCAGTATAAAAACAGTGTCCTACTTATAACTCCTAAACATTTGAAGATTACTAGTAATGATATACATCTAGTCCTCTTTTAAGTACAGACACACCTTGTTTCATTGTGCTTTGTTTTATTGTGCTTCACAGATAATTGCATTTTTTACGAATCAACAGTTTGTGGCAACCTTGCATTATTAAGCAACTAATTAGTCCCATTTTTAGAACAGCATGTGATCACTTCAGGTCTCTGTGTCACATTTGGTAATTCTCACAGTATTTTAAACTCATTATTACTAAAGCTGTTATGGTGATCTGACCTTTGATGTTACTACTGTAATTGTTTTGGGATGCCACAAACTGTACCCATTTGAGGAGGCAAAGTTAATTGATTAATGTTGCATGCACTCTGACTGCTCTATCAACTAGCCATTCCACCATCTTTCTTCCCTCTCTTTCCTCTTGGGTCTCCAAACGACAATACAGTAATAAATAATTCTACAACGGCTTCCAAGTGGTAGGTAAAATTAAAGAGTCATACTGCTCACACTTTTAAGTCAAAATGTAAACATGATTAAGCTTAGTGAGAAAGGTACATTGAAAACTGAGAGAGGCCAACAGATAGCCAGTTAGTCAAACTGTAAATGCAAAGGAAAAATTCTTTTTATTAGACAGAGTCTTACTCTGTGCTCTAGATAAAGTGCCATAGTGCCACTGCATCATAGCTCACAACAACCTCAAAGTGTTAGGCTCAAGTGATCCCTGTGGCTCAGCCTCCTGAGTAGCTGGGACTGCAGATGCCTGCCACAACATCTTGCTAGTTTATTTTTCTTTCCATTTTTAGTAGAGATGGAGTTTTACTCTTGCTTAGGCTGGTCTCAAACTCCTGAGCTCAAGTGATCTACCTGCTTCAGCGTCCCAGAGTGCTAGGATTATAAGCGTGAGCCACTGCATTCAGCCATAAAGAACACATTTTTGAAGGAAATTAAAAGTTTTATTTACTCCAGTGAGGATATGAATAATAAGAAAAAACAAAATAACCCTATTGATGATATGAGAAAGTTACAGTGGTTCTGGACAGAAGATCAAACCAGATATAACAGTTCCTTAAGCCAAAGACTAAACCAAAGGACGGCCCTAACTCTCTTCAATTCTATGAAGGCTGAGGAGAAGTTCAGAAAAAGTACATTCTAATTCTCATGGATGACTTTGAAGTGGTCAAGTCTTCAGTGAAGTAAGGCAACGAAGGTGCAGAAGTAAAGTTTGCAGCTAGCAGAGGTTGGTTCATGTGGTTTAAGGAAAGAAGCTGGCTTTGTAACATGGAAGTGTAAACAAGGAAAAGCAGGAAGTGCTGATACAGAAGCTGCAAGAAGTTATCCAGAAGATCTGCTAACATCATTAATGAAATCAGCTACACTAAACAACGGATTTTCAATATAGACAAAACAGATTTATACAGGGAAAAAAATGGCATCTAGGACTTACATAAATAGAGAAATGAAGTCAACGTCTAGCTTCAAAGGATAGGCTGACTTTAGGTGTTAATGTAGTTGGCTACTTTACCTTGAATGCTCATTTACCATTCCAAAAATCATAGAACCCATAAGAATCACACCAAATATACTCTACCTGTGCTCTATAAATGGAATAATAAAGCCTAGATGACATCACATCTGTTTATAGCATGATTTATTGAATATTTTACACCCAATGTTGAAACTTACTGCTCAGAAAGAGATTCTTTTCAAATTATTACTCATTGATAAGCCCTTGGTCAGTTACCCAAAAGCTCTGATAGAGACGTCCAAGGAGACTAATGTTGTTTTTATGCCCGATAACAAATATCCATTCTGCAGCCCATGGGACAAAGACTAATTTTGACATTCAAGTCTTGATATTTAAGAAATAGATTTTGTAAGGTTACAGCTGCCGTATGTATGATTACTTTAATAGATTGAGGCAAAATACATCATACACCTTTAATGAAAGGATTTACTGTTCTATAATAGATGCAATTAAAAATATTTATGATTCATGGGAGGAGGTAAAAATGTCAAGATTAAAAGGAGTTTGGAAAAAATTCATTCTAATCCTCATGGATGACTTTGAAGAATTCAAGACTTCAGTGGAGGAAGTAACTGCAGATGTGGTAGAAAGAGCAAGAGAATTTGAATTAGAAGTAAAGCCTGACGATGTGACTGAATTGCTGCACTCTCATGACAAAACCTTAATGGATAAAAACTACTTCCTATGGATGAGCAAATCAAGTGGTTTCTTGAGATGGAATATCCTCCATCTCAAGGAGGATGAAGGTGAAGGTGAAAATGCTGTGAACATTGTTGAAATTACAACAAAGGATTTGGAATATTACATAAACTTAAGTTTATGAAATAGTAACAGGGCTTGAGGGGATTGATTCCAAATCTGAAAGAAGTTCTACTACTGGCAAAATGATATCAAATAGCATCACATGGTACAGAGAATCTTTCATGAAAGAAGAGTCAATTGATGAAACAAAGTTCATTGTTGTCTTCTTTTATTAAATTGCCACAGCTATTCAAACCATCAGCAACCAACACTCTGATCAGGGAGCAGCCATCAGTGTTGGAAGCAAGATCCTCTGCCAGTGAAAAGATTGACTCATGGAAGGCTCAGATGACTGTTAACTTGCTGTTGCAATGAAGTATTTTAAAGTTAAGCCACACATTTTAGGCACAATGAAAGCTATAAAACACTTAATAGATTACAGTATAGTGTAAACATATTAATAAGTTTTATATGCATCAGGAAACAAAAAGATTGTATGACTTGTTTTATTGTAGTAATTGCTTTATTTCACTATTTGTCTTATTGTGGTGGTCAGGAACTGAACATGCATTATCTCTGAGGTATACCTATATATCATAAGGTATACTTATAAATGTTGAAACAAATAAACAAAAACACTCTTGCACACTTTAGGATATATTTAGAGTATTTTGTTCCTTGTATCAAATGAAAGCAATAGCAAAACCCTAAAATAAAAGTATCTACTTTAACTATCTAGGCTCAGATAATAATTGTAATAATAACAGACCAGGAATATTTCTCCCTAGAAATGAAGTAATAAGATGAACAGGTATACATACCCTTCCCATCTCAAATTCTCGACAAGCCATTACAATGATCTAAAAGGAAGCAGTGGGGAGTGGGATGACAATACATTCGTTAAACACAATTTTACTTTTTAATAAAATACAAATTTTAAGAATTACTGTTTAACACGAGCAGAAGTATACTCTGTCTAAAAAAGTAGTTTTAATATTAAAAGTATAAGTTAAGGAAATTATCAGAATCACACCTTCCAAACAAGGGCTGACTGGATAGCAACAAATTAAATTGTTCCAGTTAACATGATTTACTTGGTTTGAGTTAAATTATGTGAATCTTATAGATTTACATTTGAAATTATATTAACATTATCACTTTTAGGCTACTTCTCTAATTATACATCACTATTAACTAAAATACATTTAACAGATTTTCTTAAATGATGAATGTACTTTGTAGAGGATTGAGCATCATATTTACAGTAACATGTAGAGGATTGTACATTAGGCTTATTATAACAGCCACCAATCTCATAACTCATCTGAGGAACTGTTGAGAATAAGACATTCTCTTGGCAATCCTGGAAATCTCTTATCACTTGGAGGCAAGCCACCAAGTAATAGCTCATTATGTATCTTGTCAATAAAAGGACTCTGCGAGAAGTGCTCGGGGCTATCCTGCACCTATGGTTAGCCTCACCTCTTGCAGCTTGTGCTGTCAATCCATGTCTCGTGTGATCATTTATGCGGTCACAACAGTACTTAATTTAAAAACATCTTTAAACATAAATATTATGGCCAGGCGTGGTGGCTCATGCCTGTAATCCCAGCAGTTTGAAACCAGCCTGTGCAAGAACGAGACCCTATCTCTGAAAAATAGCTAGGTGTTATGGTGGGTGCCTATAGGGTCTCTGCTACTAGGGAGGCCTGAGCTCAGAAGTTTGAGGTTGCTGTGAGCTATGATGATGCTATGGGACTCTACAAAGAGTTACAAAGTGAGATTCTGTCTCAAAAAATAAAGTTATTAAATCTGCTTCCCCTTTCAACATTTTACAAGGCAAACTGTTTTTTTTTTTTTTAGACAGACACTCACTCAGTTGCCCTGGAAGAGTGTTGTAGAGTCATCATAAACTCATAGCAACCTCAATGCTGCTCTTTCTTCAGTCTCCTAAGTAGCTGGGACTACAGGTGCCCACTACAATAAAGGGGTAGTTTTTCTAGTTTTAGTAGAGACAGGGTCGCTCTTGGTCAGGCTGGTCTCAAACTTCTGAGCTCAGGCGATCCATCCATCTTGGCCTCCCAGGGTGCTGGGATGACAGGCGTGAGCCACCACACTCAGCCTATAAGGCAAACTTTCAAAAATACTGTAAGTAATGTTGAAGTTTTTTTTACAGTAAATACTGTATAGCTATCATCTATATTCTACCATTAACACTTCACTATAAATAGCCAGCTATCAATTTTATGCACTGCAAAGTAAATTAAGGACATCAGTACACTTTCCCCTCAATGCTTCAGCATGCATTTCATTATCTAGAACTCATTAATTTTCATTCTGTATTTATAGTTTACAATATACAAATTTTACATATTGAGGTAAACTTCACATATAATGAGATATACAAATCTTAAGTGAACATTCTCCCTAAGTTTTGACAAATGCATACCTCTGCACAATACAAACTCCTGTCAAGATACTAAGTGGTTCCATCATCCAGAACATTTCTTCCTGCTCTTTCCCAGTCACTCTCCAAGGACATATAGTTTAACTTTTTACTTTCTCTTTTATGAACATCTATTTTTAAATTGAAATAACACCAAACACTAAGAACTGGAATTTTCTCCTCATTTTACTAAGCTTTCAAAGACTAACAGAGGATGTCAGTGTTTTAGGATCATTATAATTCCATAAAAAAGCCTATTACAAACAAATGCTTGCATTCCCAAGATGATACACAGTAGTACAGGGCAGCTCTGTGCAATATCTCAACTCACTTTTTTCTGAGTAAGTGTCACTCTGTCACTCCGCTAGAGTGCAGTGGCATCATCATAACTGATGGTAATCTCTAACTCCTAGGCTCAAGCAATCCTCCTGCCTCAGCCTCTCGAGTAGCTGGGACGACAGGTGCGTATCACTAGGCCCAGCTAATTTTTTTGTATCTGTTGTAGAGACAAGGTCTTGCTATGATGCCAGTTTGGTCTCAAACATTTGGCCTAAAGCCATTCTCCTGATTTAGCCTTTAAAAGTACTGGGATTATAGGCTTGAACCAGGCCTGGTCCTATCATATATTCTTCTTTTTTTTTTTTTTTTTTTTTTTTTTGCTTTTAATTTCAGCTGGCTTTTACTTTTCTTAGCTTCCTTGTTTGTTTGTTTTTTTCCCATTGTCCTTCCTTGTAGCGATTCTCGTGCAGCTTGCCTCCCAAGTAGCTGGGATTACAGGTGCCCACCACAACGCCCGGCGGTGTTCTTTCCTGGTAGTAGAGACGGGTTCTTTTACTCTGGCTCACTCACGCTTATGCTGGTCTCGAACTTTGTGAACACTGGAAATCCACCCACCTCGGCCTCCCACAGTGCTGGGACTAAAGGCGTGAGTCACCACACCTGGCCCTATCACATATTCTTAAAATGCTCAGACTAGCTTGTGAGAACTTAATGATATCCTAAAAATCAGTTTCTGCCTTTTTAGTGAACAACAACTATAATTAAACATATCAGATAGCTAAAATATCCTCTCATTCTTTATTCAGTAAAACATCCTATGTCATTACATATATACTTCTCAAAATAGATTATGAAAAGTAAATTACTTACTACAACATTGTATTCCCATATCATCCTCCAAAAATCTATTACGGTGTTTGCTAAGGGTCCTTGGGTTGCCACATATGCTTTTGGCCCATAGACACCCTAAAATGGTTAAAAACAACTTTTACATTTCTTATTTAATTACCAAAAATATTTTATTACTTAAATTTGAAGGTTTCAAATGTTGTCAATGATACTGTTGTTTTCACTTAAAGCATTTCTAAGTAATGTTTCTTTCACAGTACATAAAGCCATGGCAAAATGTATTTAGTTCACTTTTGCTTTTGGTAACTATTACTACTTTTTATGTGTTTATTAGATATAGTACACAGAATTGGTAATTAAGGACCAATTTCAATTGTACTAGTTATACCAGGATATAACTAGTAAGATTCAGAAACAAAGAATGACTGATGGAACAAATGATACTAATTGAAATTATTATTTACCTAGGAATTAAAAACAAAAGCCCCAATAACTAGTTAACAAAGATATCTGTAGCAGAAATATAAAAACATACTGTGATTCTAAAATCAATACTACAACTAGTTAATCTTTCTTAGTCTTCCATAGATATCTTCAATTATCTATTCAACTTAGACGTTTATTAAGTACGTACTATGTAGTTTTATATAATAAGCAGAAAATATATCAAACAGGATAAGTGGCTAAAATACCAAAACTATCGCATAACTATCTTAGCCTCCCACAAGGAGTACTTTTGTAGGTGACCATAGTGATAATCGGGAATGAGGAATGCAGCACTCTTTCTAGGATGGGTACATGAACTTAACTGATAGACTGCACAAATACTAATCACTAACTGATTCTCAAGCTCATTAGGAAATCTACTTTCATATTTTACATGAAATTATGAGTCATACAATTAATCAGTACCATTAAGTACAATTAAAACCAATATGAACATAAACATTTAAAACAGCAAACCATTTATTTATTGATTTTTGTTTAATCTATTAATTTTGTTTTTTATCGCAATTGTAATGAAATTGATTTTGTGGAAAGATAAATTTTTATTTAAAACCATGACTGTTCAGTGTTGGCATAGATATTAATTTTACCATACAAACTCTTACCATGTAATACATGTCAACAAAATATAATATTAAAGTATGTATAAATAACATATAAATCACTTAAAATTATACTGTCATATAATTAGTAAGATTCAGAAACAAAGAATGACTGATGGAACAAATTAAAGCTTTGTATTTAAACTTAATCATGTGGCAGTTTGCATCTATCTCTATTGATAATTATGTAAGAACTTGACTGCTAAGGCATCTAAACAAAGGTTATTAAAAAAAAAAAGACTATTTAATCTTGGATTTGGGTCACCACTTGAAAGTGACAATGGCCAAAAGTTTTAAATTTATGTTCCATAATTTTTATTTGTTTATTTATTTAGAGACAGGGTCTCACTTTGTCACCCTCGGTAGAGTGATGTGGCTTCACAGTTCACGGCAACCTTAAGCGATCCTCTTGCCTCAGCCTCCCGAGTAGCTGGGACTATAGCCTACCATAATGCCTGGCGATTTTTTAAAGATGGGGTGTCACACTTGCTCAGTCTGGTCTCAAACTCCTGAACTCAAGTAATCCACCTGCCTTGGCCTTCCAGAGTGCTAGTATTATGGGAGTAAGCCACCATGTCTGGCCCATGTTCTACAATTTTGAATTTATCCTAAGAAATTATTCAAAAGAACAAAAGGTGTTCATAGTAATATATTAGACCCAATAACTAATTAACAAAGCTATCTGAACAAGTTAGTTAACAAGAAAAACTGGAAACTACCTATATGGTTTCAACAACAGATGATGACCATGTACTTTTGTATAGATAAAATCAGAGGAGTTCCTCATTAGTATAGTGCTGAGTAAACAAACAGAAAACCAGAGGAGTAACTGAGAAGATGATTTAGTAATAGGTAATGTATTTGTAAGCCTTCAAGGTAAAAGAAGAAACAAAACTAATGTTATTGCTGCTACCGTAAAATAAGGCAAAACTGTTATAAATATGAATAAGGAGGTTAAAAGGAAAGCATATAAAATGTGCCAAGATAGTGATTTTATTTTTATTTCTTTTGATGTTGGTACCATGTTTGGGCAATTTCAGAAGTTTTAAAAACTGGTATTCAGGAAGACATTAGATATGGCAGAGAAATACTATTTAATATTAATACATACCTTAATAAAATTTGCATTGATATAATCTGAATCTTGAGAAGGAGTCTTTAAAGTCAACTTAACTCTGCTGTGGTCAACTACAAGGGAAAAAAAAGACATTCTATAAATTATGTCCTTTTTGCAAATAGGTATTTCCTAATGAAGCATAAGTAAAGTTATATAGATAATTAAAAGCACTTACTTTTAGAAACAATTAATGAAAACGGACTCTAGTATCAGCATGGTAATTTCTAACATTATACTGATAGGAGATAAAATAAATCTTAAACAAAAAAAGCCAGAGATATAGCAGTATATTAAACCTGCAATCAAAATCAACTCCGGGATTCTTTTAAAACACAAATTCCAGGGCATCACCCCAGGTTTACTACAGCAGACTCTTGGGTTTAAGTCTCTGGTTTTTAACAAGCATACCAGGTGACTGAAACAATGTACTGCCTGACAATTAAATTCATGAATCATCCTAGAAAAAGTGCTACATACCTCAGCGCTGAATATCACTACAGTCACCTCTGAAGTATCGCTCTTGGGAACCTAGACACTGACAGCCAGTAGCCTAATCTACATTTCTAAGCCATTTTAGAACTTCTTTTGTAGAATGACCATCAGAGCTGTTACTGTGTGAGGTCTAACACTTAAGTTTGCAAACTTGGCATCGTGCTTATTTTGGCAGTACGGTAAAAACAACTTGGAAAGGTTTCATAAATTTGGTGTTTTAATGTCTCATAGCTGTGTTCATGTCAACATGTGGCAGTATCTTGGCTGAGTAGCATTCATTATTGTTGCTGTATGTTTATGTGTGTCACACAATGACAACTCTGATAGTCATTCCAGAAAGAGAGCTCCAAAATTACTTTGAAGAGTAGAGCAAGTGCTGGCATCACCGCATAGCTTAGCTTCCCACGAGGAGTACTTTTGAAGGTGACCATAGTGATAATCGTGAATGAGGAATGTAGCACTGTTTCTAAGATGGGTACATGAACTTAATTGTTAGACTTCACAAATACTAATCACTAACTGATTCTCAAGCTCATTAGGAAATCTACTTTCATATTTTACATGAAATTATAAAAATTAATTATAAGTTAATGAATTGAGATTATATAAAAAGCGCTCAATACTGTACATAACCAATAATATTTATTGATAGGTAATATCATTTAGAATAAAACAAATTTAAAAGTCCAAAAATATAATTATTTTATGAAGCTTATTTTAATTTTTTAAAATAAAAGTAAATATATATATAATTTAAAAATATATAACTTAAAAGGTGTAAGATGAAAATAATTAATTAATTGCTCTTTAATTCTAGGGCTCTCTTTCCCAGCAAGACACTATTTAGAAAACGTAATTTTTATGCAAATACCAATATACTTTGAAAAGTTACAAAAATACAATCATCTTATCTATACATGGTGTTCTATACCCTGTTACTTTTCAGTTAATAATATACTTTGGAATTCTTCCCAGAGCACACAACTCTCTTACTTTTTAAACAGGAAATCTCATTATATAGCTTTTTTTGAGACAGAGTCTCACTTTGTCGTCCTCCGTAGAGTGCTGTGGTATCACATCTCATAGCAACCTCCAGATCTTGGGCTTAGATGATTCTCTTGCCTCAGCCTCCCGAGTTGCTGGGACTACAGGTGCGCCCGCCACAACACCTGGTTATTTTTTGTTGTTGCACTTTGGCCAGGGCCAGGTTCCAACCCGCCACCCTCTGTATCAGGGGCCGGCGCCCTACTCACTGAGCTACAGGCACCACCCTATATTGATGTTTTAGTGTAGATAAGTTATACTACTGAGCCATTTTTTTAATGTTAAAACATTACTACAATGAACACTGCTATAAGTATATCTGTTATCAGCATTGCTGACAGGTAAATTCCTAGTAAAGGAATTGCTACTTGCTTTCTAAAAGGTAAGTAACAATTTACACAATATGTTATTAGTAAGAGTAACTAAACTGGGTGTACCAAACCTTTTAATCCCCATTTCCTATGCCTAGGTCAGTTTCTTGTGAATTTCCTAGGCCTGAATTCCATGGATGGACTGTGTCCATTCATTGGTGCACTCATTCACCTTCCCCCTGGCGGAAGGGACTGCATTCATTCGTTTCCTGGCCAAAGAACCCATACACCTATATATACCCTGAGGCTAGAGGCCTAGAGGAGGAGACGGGGAAAGACCGGGAGAGGAACGGAGAGAGCTTCTCTCTCCCTACTTGAAATCTCTCCCACTACCAGGAGCT